>JBBPSB010000497.1:0-16909 GCA_038093375.1 Xerocomus brunneocitrinus
TTTCAGTGTGCTGTCGTGATCTGCAGTCGTCTGTACGGAATGTGGGCACTGTCTGACAGGTCCGGCAGTGCGGACAGTCAGTCACAGTCCATGCAGACGTCACAGTCGGGGTGACATATTGCTGATGCTTCAGAGAATGCTGGAATCAAGTGGCACGCCCGAATGACCAGGGATGGGTCTAGGAAACCAAACGGAACATGATCAACTTTATCTGGGACGAACCCTACCTTTGGTAGACGGGCTTCTTTGAATCCCCGTTTACTCCGTGGGTCAATCCCAAGCCAGCGTACCCAAAGCACTTCCATGCTAGGAGGACGCGCGCTTTCCCGAACAAGCACGCCTCGTACGTGTGTGCGCAATGTGTCTGAAAGCGTCCATGTTCATTCAGATGAACCAAATGCTTAGTGAAGGTACGAACCGTAATGACCAAGATTCCGCAGACAACGCATGAGATCCAAGTGAAACTCGAGATTATCAATCTACTCGCGTTGCAGAACAGGGTTGTATATATGTTGCAAGTACATCGGATGGGGGGATGTGCCTACACTGGTAAGAGGGTGGCAGGAAAGTGGAGACCAAACACACTGCGAGATGGACTGGAAGTGAAGTGCGGTAACCAGGGCCACCTGGGTGGAGCTGGGCAACTTTGTAAGAGAATGAGGATGGCAGCGGATACGAGGATCTAGGCGGCGCACTAAAAATCATGAGGGGGACACGCTCCAAGCCAGGGATGGGCGAGGGATATAGCTGGCTGCAATGTGTAAAAGCGAGGTGAACATTTTGCAAGAAGACGCACTGATATGTTTTGCAAGCGTGGGCGGGGGGACGAGAGTATACCGAGCGGGAATGTTGCAAGAGCAGCGCAGGACGGTGGGAATAACATTTTGCAACTCATGATTGAATATTGAGATCTGAGAGGGGATGGGAATATAGCGAGCGGGAGTCACTGCGGAAGCGACTTTCTGGCGTGACCTTACATAATCAGGTTCAATGTAGTCTATGGACTCACAATAAGACCGGAACCATAGGTGTGCAACTGGCTGGCGAGACAGCAGCATGCAAATGCACGTTACCTTGCTGGAAGCAAGCTCATAATCTTACTTACTTCGACTGCAGATTATCAACATCAACAAGCAATCTCTATACAAGTCAATAGATCAGGATTTTCGCGTGACCTTTAAAATCTCGGGGTTGCTTCGGCTTAAAAAAGGCTTAAGATTCACCATCGTTCCATATCGAATACATAGATGAGAACAAACTTCTACTCCTGCGAGCCACCGTCGCGATCGAATTTCGCGGATGGGACTTAGTTGGGCTGGATTACATAACCAGGGGTCGGCTGTGCCTCCCAGTGACCTTGCTGACTCAGGGGTTGCAGTTTGGAATCCGTTGCTACATTCGGCTGTTGTTTGTTCATGTTGTGAATCTGCAGCCGAAACGCCCCAAATTATGTTCGGGTGGAGATGTATGCGTTGTGTAACAATAAGCAATGTACGTCCAAAACAGTTTCGTAGGCGCAAAGATGTACGTACTACTACCCAATAGTAGGCATATACATAATTGGAGTGAGGATAGTATGGGCAAAAGCCCCGGAGGGCTTTTCGGCCCGAAGCACTGTGAGGGCGAGCAAGCTGCGTACCCATGAGGAAGGAGCCTGCGACGCATGCAGTGCAGCTCACCCCACACAGGAGAGAGGCTCCTGATGCTGCGTATGAGACGTTCAGTGGACGCAGGAGCATTTTGCGTATGGTTAGATGCCAGTGGACGCTGGAATGCACGTATGGTTGTAACCAGTGGACGTGGCATGAGTGCATGTGGTAGTAACCACATACAGCGCGCGCCGAGCGTGCCCCATGCAAAGTGGTGCATGTCGACGCGCGCGAGATCCAGTGAGTACTCGCTCATTGGAGAGTATTGGCATCCGACTGGTTGAGGACCTGAGACGCAATAATGAGTGTCGACGCGACAGGCGTTGACACACGAAGGAAGTCCAGCAAGCTGGTGAGGAGCAGTGTCCACGCGGTTGAAGACCGGTGGACACGGAGATGTGCGTATGGTTCGATACCAGTGGACGCTGGAGGTGTACGTATGGTAATGACCAGTGGAGGTGACCTGAATGTGTGTGGTGGTAACCACGAACAGCGCGTGTTGAGCGTGCCCCACGAAAAGTGGTGGACGTCGAAGCGCGCGCGAGAGCCAGCGAGCGTTCGCTCACTGGCGAGTATTAGCGTCTAGCAGGTTGAGGCCCTGAGACGCACTGATGAGTGCTGACGCAATGGGCGTCGACACGCAAAGGAGGGCCAGCGAACTGGCGAGCTGGCACGGAGTGGCGTCCATGCGGTTGAAGACCGGTGGATGCGCCATGATGAGCGCCGAGTGCGACCTGAGAAAAACGAGGAGCAGGCGAGGCGCTCGATGCGAGGCTGCCAGCTCACTGGCAAGAACAAGATGGCGGCCAAGAAGACGCGCCGCCAGCACTGCGGACTACCCTCTAGGAAGTCACGTGCCGTGACTGCCTAGACTACCCAGCAACACGAGGGCTGAGCGCTGAGGCCCATCAATATTTGCCGCCTCTTCGAAATGGTCTTCGGCTACTTCATTTAGAGCGGGACGATCTCCTTGCTCTACACGAGGCCCAGAATCATTTGGATGGGGCTGGACTCTTGTCTCCCCGGCTATTTTCCCTGCGAGAGGGTGTGGCATCGGTTCTGCAAGATCTACATGCCAGAAGGTGAAGGTGACAGGTAAGTAAGTAGCTAGCCATTGTATGAACTAAAATTAACGTGTGTTCATGCGGCTGTCTACAAACAGCCGTGCGCAGCCCAGCCATGCATGGTTCTAACGCCGGTTATCCGACCCCATCTCGCTCCGTCACACCTGTGATCTCAGGCAGCCCACTCCACTCGCGAACAGGAGTTCATCCTGTGATATCACTGGTGTATTTAACATTGGAGAACGGTGAGTACATTCATTCCCGCTCTCGCCTCACTCTCGCTCACCCCCATCCTCCTAATCTGCTGTCGCCTTGCCCTGCCTCACCCTCGCCTCGCCTTCCCCACCCATTGTGCTTGATCTTGTGTCCCCACCCCTGCCGTCCCCTTGCCTCGCCGTCACCTCGCCTTGCCTCCCCATCGCTCACCCGTCGCCCTTGCTCTCACATCCCCACCCTACCTTGTCTCACCGTCGCCGTCGCCTCGCCCACCCGTCGCCCTTGCTCTCGCATTCCTACCCCTCCGTCTCGCAGCATGTTTGTCTCTTTGATACCAACCACTACGCTTCTTTTCAAGGCTCTGCTATCGGCTCCACGTCTTCTCTCGCAATAAATGTCGCCCATCAGTTCCGGTCACATGGGCCACCTTTCTCCTAAGGCATAATGGCCGCGACGTATCTTCCTTTTTCGAACAGGTGCACAGCCGCGCCCCTCGGACGTAGGGATCTTTCATCGAGGCGCCACACCGGCCGCTGCTACCCCATTTACTAACTCGTGTACGCAACCATTTCTTACTATTGGTGAAGACAAGTTCTTCGGTTCTTGGGCTATACTCACCCTTGGTGAACTCATTCCGTTCTCACGCACACTCTTCTAATATTGAATTCACATCGAACTGGAGGGAGGACAAAGCGAAAATCCAGGAGGGAGCAACCCCTGGGCTCAATATTTTGTTAGGAGGAGGTACACGACGGGATAGAGTTCGTCATAAACCACCCTTTTCCACAGCGCGACACCCGCCTACCCGTCGCTGATCACCCGCGTGCTCACCCTCGTCTCATCTGCAGTGACCCACATGTCTACCCTCGTCGAGTAGCTCAGTCGTCTAAGGACATTCGTGAACCTCTCCGACAACCCCCTTCATCCAGACTCAATCACGCACATGAAGCATGCATCCTCGATGAAACCCTGTCGACCTCCTGTCTGCAGACAACGTCGCAGACACCAAGTACGTCGACGCCCAGTTTTTTTACGAATCTCCGAGACCTCACTTTCAACAGCATGGTCGTCGCGACTTCTTTTACGAGTTTGTGCACTGCATCCCTGCACTCGACAGGCTTGCCGTTGAGAACTGCACCGCCCCCCTCCGCTCTCAGCCTATGCGTTTCCGCCTCCAACCACTGGACTCGCCATGGTGGGCATAGGAGGCCGCCGTGATTCCCGCGCATTCGGAGGGGGCAAACACCCCCATAGCTTTCGCTCCGACTTGACACGCTTCATCTACAAACACCTCTTTGATCTTCTTCCCAACCCGCCAACAACGAATCAACCCGGCATCCTCGCGGCAGTGAAGAGTGCCTTCATCACTCAAGTCAAGTAAGATGCTCACTACGCTTGTGACTGGTCAGGGCTATGTAGTTCTTTCTTCACTGAAGTTTTTGGCGTCTTGGATGAGTACGCTGTCCTTGAATTTCTGCGAACATTGCCACCCATGTCATGTTGATAGGTGCCTTTTGCATTTCAAAGAATGCCATCGCGATGTACACCGCCCCTTGTTCTTTGTGGACTGCCATCGCGACCCCCGTCGCCCCCTGTCGCAGCCCTATTCGAATTCCATTGCCCACCCCCCCCCTCCACCGTGTCAGACCGCTCAAGGCTGAAGACAACCTGGAAACTGACTTCGTCAAGTCGATCCCCGTCGACGAGCGACCTCGGCTTTGTCGCCGAGCCAGGCATCTGATTCGGATCGCTCTGAGAGGGCTCGCTGACGCCAATGGTGTCAGCTGCCTGACACACGCCTCGCTGTCACATGTGGGCCCCAACGGTGACCGAGTGCCGCGCCAACGGGCCCCCTCCCCATGTTCGATGCTCAGGTGCATCCCCTCCTCCCCTCTGTGGCCCTGTCCAACACCCACTCAGTTCGCGGCCAGCACTCCTTCCCCTTCGAGGAGCTCTAGTCAGGGGCCGTTGAACATGGGGCACTGGTGGCAGCTTGGGTCCCCCGCCGCGCATACCTCACCTGCCTATGGGCCCCACGGAATTGGCTCTCACGTGCACGCTTCATACAGTCAATCTGCTTGGGGCATTTCTGACCCCGTGTCTAGCTACGGCGCACGAGAATGGTCTTTCGCCCACTGATGCTATTCATGGGCCGTCCGGTGCTCTTTCGCCACTCATGGCACCACCCCATGATGCTGGCTCCTTACCGGCACGCAGTGGAAGTCGCCCCTTAGCCCTCTATTGTGCCTTTGTCGACGAGTGGTGCGCAGTCGACTGCGCACTGACGGACTCGCCTGGTCCCCCTCGTTCACCCCAATACTGTGCCTGCGCACTGATACAGATGCACATGCGCGAGCACATCCTCTCCCTCCACATATCACGAGTCTGGACACTCACCTACCCTCGCCCTCACCTTCACCTCATGGCCTAGTCCTCCCTGCATATCCAATGGATCTGCCAATCTCCTTACCCATCCAAACCCACCTGGTGATTAGATTCTCGTAGTGCTGCGTCCAAAACCAGTTAATGGCGGTCCGCCGCGGCGCCACTATCTAGTCTGTCCGACGACGCCTTCTTCGCCATCCTCAACGGCCACTTTCGCTCTGCTTTGCCCTACTCTAGTATAGGGACAACGAAATTGCACGCCATAAACTCCTGCAAAACCCTCGCAGATGTTGACCTCGGTGCCAGAGGGAATGAAGAATGGTGCTACAAGGAAACCGACCTCTCGCAACTCCCCTCCAGCCCCATCCGTACGAACTCGCTGCGCAGTTTTACTTGCCCATGCTTCGTACTACTAAGCAGTCCAAGCCCGTCGTCACTTGGTACATCTCCCCTTGTCGTGCGGTGCTTGCTCTCCCGGCTGTCCCCCCACCTAGCGGTGTAACTGGCTCTGAAAAGGCGTCTGCGTTTCGTCTCCTCGCACACCAGGTCCCGCGGCTTTCTTACCACTCTGTGAAAGAACTCAGAAAGGCGAGCCGGGTTGAAGACCTCCACACCCTCCTCTGTGCCTTTGGAAATGCAGAGCTGTTTCTTACCCCAATGACTCACGAAGTAGTTGCCATCCATTCGAACGATCGTGGTCGCACCTAAAGTTCTCGCCTTCGCACTAGACAAGTCCAGATTTCGCGAGGAGCGCAGGCTTCGTACTTTACCAGTTCTCGCCCCGTGCAGCCCCTCGGGAATGCGATTGCTTCAACATGAACGACTCCCAGGAGGCGCCCTGTTAACACCTTCGGCGTTACCGGCTTCCAAGCTGACTTTTCAGGGACGATGCTATCGTGACAGAGGACGTGCGCATCGCTAAGCTTTAAGCGCAAGCACCTATCTTCTATTTTACCGCCCTCACCGCCTTCCGATGCATTCTGTGCACCGTTCACTTGACTCCGCACCGCTGTCCTCCCGGCCATGTCTCCCCCCTGGTCGCACATCCGCATATGGTTGCCATCGCCCCGACCCCCCTCGCACGCCCCTCTTGCGCACGCCCTCGCGTGCCCCCTCGCGCACCGTCGCCACCGCTATCCCCGTTACTCGCCCACTTGCTGTCGTCAAGGTTGGTGAGCCAGTAGAGGTTGCGCCCTGGACCAAGGAAAACGAGTCGCAAAAGGCTACCACACATTCCCTGAACAAGGCAGGCCGCGCCTTCTTCTGAAAGTCACCCAACGACTCGCATGCGAGGCATTGGATCTACGCGCAGGGTAGCACCTCCATTTGGGACCTTCTCGCGCTCATTCCGCAAGTAGTATTTCTAGTTCGAAGAAGCCGACGAGGTAATCGACAAGCTGCTCAACGAGCAACCCGCTCTTCCTAGGGAAGGGCATGCCAAGATCGTCGAACTCCTGACTCAAAAGCTCAGCGCCGCAGGTGAACAGGCCGACGGAGGCTGAAGAGAACGCGAAGACCGTAGGGAGTCGCATCTTTTGCAGCGTGGTCCATGACAAGAAGTTCAGGGTGCATGGTGAGCAAACGCCAAGCAACTTAGCACCACTGCGATGCAGGTGTGTGTGCTTGGTCATGCCCCCACCGCATGGCCAAGGCCTTCGAGTAAATCTTCGGTTTAGTCACCTGTTTTCCTGGTTGTTTCACTATTTCCGTCTCTGCACCGCCTACGCGCATAAGCCCTTGCTGATTTCGAACCAAGTGGCATCGGGCTACCCCCAAAACCGCGTTGACACTCCGTAGTGTTGCGCCTTGGAGGCGGTCGTTACTCGATGGCGCCTCTACTTCCCGGTGAGCAGTAAGTCCGAGACACCCACGCCTGTGCAGTCAACTGGAGGTTTTTTACGCAGCAGCGCCACTGGGTCAATTCGACGGCCCATGGCTTGGGAGAACCGATGCCCCTGGATCGGCTTTGTGGCCTCCGCTCTTTCTCAACGAACCGTTGGCGCTGATCCAGCCCGCCGCCGCTGCATGCGTGGGTAGTGCGTTGACCACTACGAATGCCTTTCTCGCCCGTTGGCGACAGGTAGTTTACTTAGTCACTCCAGTTGCCAGCGAGGGCAAGGCCGCTCCTGCTGTTTTGTTCGCCGCGGTCAGAGCCCCCTAAGGCCTTCAAGCGCCGCTTTCGTCCTTCTGCGCGAACGGGGTTTGGTTGGCTGGGTGGCGCCCTGCATTCTAGCAACTCCTGCACTCCTGTCGCCGCTAATTCCACCTGCAGCACCACTGTCGTCGAAGCTAGGCATCCACTCAACTTCATCATCATCGCTGTCAGCATAACTCCCGATTTGAGAAGGTCCGATTGCCATAGTAGCTCTTGCAAATGTTGGTTCACGAGCCCTTCGGGGGTGGTATGGTGTTCTCGAGTCTGAAAATGATTGAAATCATGCCAGAATTTACATATGAAGCGATACAGCACGAACCTGACCTTCCGCCTCCGTTTGTTCGTGACAGTGACTTGTGGACATGGACTGGACTTGAATGTGATGCTCTAGTTCTGTGGGGTGATGGTGTGTATTCTGACTATGTTGCGACTGGGTTGATTGGGCGTGAAATTGGTTACTCCTAAAAGTAGCTTGGCTATGAAGTGGCGTAAAGCTTTCGCGACTGAATGAAGCTGCCGCCGAAAGAGATGTAGAGCCGCGGGAAGTTTGTTCACTGTCGGCGAAGGAGGGGTTAAAGGGAGCGTCCACCTGGGGTTGGGATAGTCTGGAATGGAGCTAGCCTGTGCTGGGTCGTAAAAGAGAGGGGAGAGAAGATCATAGACGGATGGGGTGGGGTAGAAGATGACGTAGAGGGCAGTGATTGGTTGGTATCCATGTCGACAGTAGGAAGGTGGAGGGAGGTTGCTGGATGTTGCTGTTTAGAGAGAGGGTGAGCCTGGCGCGAGGTATAATGCGCAAAGGTAGAGAGCGAGAGAGGACGAGTGGAAAGAAGGGAAATGGTGGGGGACAGTGTTGGAATGCGGAACGGATTGTCCCCCATCCGCGTCGGCGCGCTGTTTGTGCGCGTTCCCACCCTTCATGGACGTTCCTACTAACCTGTTCGCAGCCCCCGATGGACCCATCCATGCGGGGTCTCCAAGAAGCTTTCCTGCCCTAACACGCAGGTGGTGACAGGTGGGAGGTGCAACAAACGAGTGGATGGGAGGACAACGACAACGACAACGACAACGACAACGACGCGTCGAGGATGGTGCCATGGCGATCGCGATGATGGGATGAGGGGGACGCCAGCGACAATGACAACGAGTGGAGGACAGCGCGACGAAGACACCACGACGAAGACGAGACGGGGAGGGGGAGGTGAGTGGAGGTGCGACGAGGTGGGACAGGCCCCAACGCGAGACGACGACAAGGATGGGTTGGGAGGGACACGTTCGACGGACCGCGGTAGTCTCATTGCATTTTGTAGTAAATGGAGATTCGATATTCATTCCTGTTCCAAGTCGTCTGAACGATTGGGTATTGGGATGCGAGTGACGCGTGTTAGTGGGAAAAGGTGAATAAGATGGGGCAGAGAAATGATAGAATGTATTTGCAAAGGATTTATATGGTACGAATATCAATTGTTATGCGACGGGGGCCCCACCTGGCTGAGTCCGAGGATCCGGTCGGGTTCATTTTGTGCTAAGGAGAACCTTGAGCTTGTTGAGCCCGAGGGCTTGTTCCGAGAGGAAGTCGTCCATGCGGGCGGTCCGGGAGACGAGGTCTTGTGAGGTATGCCCTGGCGACGAAGTGCCTGGACTCGACGAGGGTGAGCGAAATTTCGGCGGCGCGCCTCATGTCGGGGGTAAGGGTGGTTGTGACTTCGTCCAAGTTAAACTTGACTCGTTTGCAGCGTGTCTGGTGGTGGTTGACGTTGACGTTGTTGTCGTCGCGGTGATCCAGGGTGGTGGTGTCGAGAGGAGGGACCGGATGGAGGGCTGGTGGGGACTCGCTCCTGAGGAAAAGGGGAGTGTGCGAAGGGGGGTGGTGTTCAACGTGTGTTGACGAGGAGGGACCGGGGACGGTTGACAAGGGGGGTTGGGATCGGGAGGGAATGACGAGTTTGATGGTCGAGGGGGGGGGGGGGCTAGGAGTGGGTGAGGGAGGGAGAGTGATGGGAGGGAATGAGGGACTCACCTGGTTCCTGGATGCCTCGTCGAGGAGGGATTTGAGAGACTTCTGTGGATGGAAGGATGGAGGTGAGTGATGGTAGGCGAGTGATAAGCACTGTGACATACGATGGCGTCCTCCCACTTCTCCGATGAGGTGGTCGCTGTCGTCCGGAACGGACTTGGCGAGGGCGAGGACGTGTTCGTTGGCGGATCGATCTTCCTTTCGAGGGTGTATAGTGATTCGGACACTTAATAGGTGTGATTTTACTTCCCACAGTGTTGAGAAGGGCCGCAGTGAGAAGCCATACGCCGCCTTGTCGGCGAGAACAACTCTTGCGGACAGATAGGCTGTTCAGGAATACTTACTTACATGAAGGCATTGGGTTCTAGGAAGCCCAAGGTCGCAAAGGTGACCTAATTTGGAAACGGCTTATTAGAGCGTCTGGTTCGACACAAAAGCATCGGTACTAGCAGCGCAAAAGCCGAAGTCCCCAATTTACTATAGATGGATCATAGTGCTGACTCATTAAAGTTCCTGTTGAGTCAGTGGACTCCACCAGCTTTCAAGCAAATGGAAGCTCTTTCTGACCTCCCGCACTAACTGCGGGAAGTCGGGGATACCATACTCAGTTACAAGTAATACGCGGGATTGATAAATAGTAAGTGTTTCGGAACCTCGAAGAAGCTAACACAAACGGACGAATGTCATAAGTGGGGTGACCCTGTACAAAAGGCGTATCCGGCGGGTGGGACAAAACGGTTTGGAGAGAGGAGGTTGCCCGTCAAAAAGTCAAAGAAACAACACATCGTGGCACAACACATAGGTGGCTCATCGTCGCTTTTGAAATTCAATAAGTATGGTTCACGAGGGTTCAGGAACACACTCTTACCAGTACGGCCTATAACTCCGACGGATTAAGGCGAACGCTGGAAACTGCGTTAAAATATCTACCCAGTGCTGATTTCGGGTCATCTGCAAAGTAGTGGATGTCACAAATATGTTCTAGTTGCGCTGCACTGTATGCCTCGAGCAGCACGGCTTCGGTTTCTTCACATGCTACCTGCGCCATAGCTAGGGAGATCACCGCATTTCTCTTCGAAGAGAGTGCGTAGATGTACTCTGTAAGTGCGTCGTCTATCGAATTTCGTTGCGGTGAAACTTCAGATCCCACCTGCCTTCTCTGTCAGTAGTATTTTACTAGTACTGAGATGAGAAAATCACCATTCGGCGAGCTCTCCTCAGCAGATGAGCTTTGTATGCTTCTACCCTACATTGATCTGTGCTTTTCATGTCTTCGCCATTCTGTGGAGATTCTGCAACAGATTTGGTGACGCGGGGGCCCGTGATGATGCGGGAGGTGGGTAGTATATCCCTGAGAGTGCAATTACCGGGGATGGGCTGGTACTCCACAGGCATCTTCCTGCCTGTGGTACCAAAGGGAAGAGAAGAAATACAGGAAATGTGTTGACTCTCCATCATGGGGTGAGACTGGATGGCTTGGGTTTGGGAGGCAACTTGGAAGGTTCTGTTTTCTTGACTCGGTAGCAAGGCGTGGAAACGACAGTGCGTGGGTAAACTGAATCCAATGCTGGTTTCCGCATATGCAAACCTCCGATAGAACAGCGAACCACCGATTTCTGTGATTGGTCGATGATTCAGAAACCTCCGACACGGTAGTACGGAGAACTGCACAGGGAGTGCGTACCTTCTGCGATTGGTTAGCATGAACTCAAGATTCTGTACAGCCAAAATTAAGTCCCGTTGAACTCCGACACGGCGAACCACCAAATGCAAACTTCGTAATCGGTCAACGTGTGGGTTGCGTGATTTCAATGATTAATCAAAATTCTATTGAAACCAGTGAGTAAAATCGCAAACTCCGACTGTTCAGTCCTGCGAACCTCAGAAGCGATGACCGCGAGGCAGCAAGCTATGTTGCCATCGTCGGCATTCGTCTTATTACAGCTGCTCTGCACCCTCTCAGAGGACCATGGAGCCCAACCCCGACCTCTCCCATCTTTTGATGGATGATGGTGGCTTCTTCACTTTCGAGCCTGGTAAGTCATACTTCGTACCATCTACTTAATTGCCATTTGATGGCATATTCTAACCGTCCCAGGTTCTGCTCTCGCACTCTGGCCCCAACTGAATCCAGAATCCACCCTGCCAACGGCCCCATTCGATGTCAACAACGAAAACGTTGTAAATGAGCTTGACAACTCCTCGCAAACAATCGAGCAAATCAGTACGCAACTGAATTTTTTTCTTCATCGTGCTGATTGATATTCCTCCAAACCAGTGACTTTCCCTGACGTCCTCGCCGCACAAAGCATTGAATGGTTGTTTATCTCTGCGCACGCATCATCCTTCTTCATGCATTACCTTTGTACGACGAATTGTGCACCCGGCAGCGCAACTGCAACACACATCATAAGTTCCATCAATCGAGCGATCGGAATGCTCCGCCATTTGAAATCTGGGATGGAAGATCCAGTTCCGGAAGACGGTATGCTCTCTGAGTGGTCAGAATGGTATAACGACTAACAAGGCTGATAGTCCCAATCATGCTTCAAGGAAAACTCTGCCGTACGCGCTTAACGGATCGTGATTTTCGCATAGCATTGAAAGCACAGGTGATCTCGTCCTTATGTGCATTCCAACTGACTGAATGTTTCCAGGTTTCAATGAGTAAAGACGCTCTATACCAAACGGCCTATGACTGCACGCGCAAACTCTTGGTGGAGTCCCATCACCAGCTCGCTCAATTCCGGTACCCCCGTGTCGTATTAGTGCGCCACATCGACGACAGGATAACTCCGTCGCCATGGAGGAATCCCGACGGAAGCTTGATGTGGGAAACACAATATGCGTTCATTTTTTTTCATTTCTATACACTCACAAACGACGGATCCCCAATGGCAAGTAAGCAGTCTAATCAACGCGTACATCAAACTTAACCCCATTTTTAGACCATTTGGTTTGGACGTCCAGAAATACGCGAATTCTTGCATCACTTTTTCCAGCTTCCACAATCCATCGGATATATCGAGGTGTACGAGCCCTTCCGGGCTGCATCCGGTGAAGATCAATGGATTTCAATCACGCGTGCGACAGACCCAATGCTCGCATTTGGTCTTGCATGGGTAAGATCGCCTTTTAACTTGCTTATTAAGTACGGTATCTAACCATGTCCTCCAGATCGTCGCTGTCCTGGATGCCGACGTTTTAGGAAATAGAGTGTTCTCTGACTCTACTAGGGTATCAAAATTACGACGCAAGCACTTTCTTACGATCTATCGCCAACTACGCAGCTGGTTCCGGATGTTGCGAGACGGCACACCTATGCCGGGTCTTTCCCTGGCATCCCGAATTCAGGCGATATCGGCAATTGGCGAATTGAGCGAGCTCACATCGCCAGATATTTCACCTTATCTCATTCAGTAGATATTAGCATTATGTAAGCATGACATTGCTTGTCGAGTAGGGTTGAATATGGGCAGACAACGATCACGCGAAAGCTTTTGTTTAGCAGAGGGGGGACGATCTAAAGCATGCTTTTGCCACCGCCCGTCCGTATCGTTACTACCGCATCTTGCTCCCGTCGCATAACCATCTTGATGGCAAGCATTTGAGCCCCACTTCTCTCTGTCGTGTGAGGGTCATTCAGCAACTCCCTCAGGGCGTGCCGGATGTTTTCCTCCAAGTCCTCGTCACCCTCTGCCTGCGGGGTGGTTATGTTGACAAGGGAGACGGGCTCCTCTTTGCTAACGGTGTGCGCGACAGAGTGTTGTATTCCCGAATTCGTAGCGGACGAATTGTTGTAAAGGATAAAGTCATCTGGGGGGTGGGGTGTTCTTCTTCGAGTGAGTCCCCCTGCAAGCGGGCCTGCACTTCTTCAGCGGAGCACACTCTTGAACGCTTCAAGGGACGCAAGTCCGCTGAGTGACTCATCTCAGTAATGACCCTCCAGCGTTGAATGGGCGACCGAACACACAGTGACTTCTCCGTCCGCCAGGCTTAAAGGCTGGGCTTCTAACGCTCTAAGGGAGGGTTGCTTCTGTGCTTGACTTGACCTGGGGATGACACTCCTGCATTGACCGGATGATTGAGCAAACAGCACGCTGTCTTCATCCGTACTGTCGGGCAGCTGCACCCCTTGCTCCGGAAGACTAGGGAGCGCTTCGAAGGGGCAGGCGGCTGCACCAGTCTCTTTGCAGAGCAGTCTTCCAGCCGCAGGCGCTGGGTTGCCCCTGGGCTTCGGCTTGCATGGTTCGCTCGACGACTAACAGTCTCGTCCAGCCGGAGGCCTCTTTGCAAACCTAAATCCTAGGCTCAGCGGGGGAAGGAGTCGATAGAGACCAGGCAGCTCTAGAATCTGAGGCCTGAGGCGCGGCTCTGCCCGCTCATTCAAAGCTGAGCGCTGAGGCCTTGAGGCAGCAGCCTACTCTCATCTGAATTATATAAGAGCATGGCTAACAGCGCTCAGCGGCCTTTGGCCGGTGCGAAGGCGCCTTCGGTTGGAGAGTGGAGGCGAGCGAATTTGCCGTAGCACAATTTTTGAACGCTTTGTGTGGGTGGAATTAGGGTGCACTTCGACCGCCGTATACTTCAGCAACAAACAAAGCAGCTAAAGAAGCGGTTTGGAACACGAACGAACGAAAGCTTGCATAGCATGAGTACTTAGAGCCATACATCGGCCTGAGGTATCCAGGATGGGCTGTATTTACACAAAGAGTCGGGGGTCCAACCTTCGACAAAACCAGAGGAATGCCTCTAGGCAGTTGTGGTACCGCCCCTGGTCCGCCAGCTCCTCCACCGCCCACTCCGTGAACTCTTCCTGGGTTTCTAGAGAGCGCTGTATTCCCAGATCGCTAACTAGCTTGGCTCTCAACGCCGCCACCTGCCACAGGCAAAAAGTTGCCTTGAAAATGAACTGACCAAACGGGCACGACCCAGGTTTTTTGAAGTTGTGGTTGGCGTGGCAGTTGGGGCCTTCCCCGTTTCTGTTCTTGTCCTGAGGTAGCCCGCAGGAGTAGCAATAAGCAAAGCGCTCGAAGACAAAAGAGCATTTGAAGTCCTGGTAGTCCCCAGCCTTCAAAGGCTCTCGAGGACAGCGCGGGGAGTCGTCGTCCACCAGCTTACCCTCTGTGACGAAGTGGTAGGGGCATTTCCCCTTTAACGCTGGCATATACTTGTCCAGCTCTTTCGTGCTGGCAAGCCTTCCCTCTTGGGCGGCACGCATGCGCTTAACCCTGCTAGAGTAGCTGCTAACCTCCGGGTACGAGCAGCTCCTGCGAATTCCTTGTGAGGGCGACAGTATCGTTCTCGCCGGTGCCGGCGCAGCTTGGGAGAGCGCCTAGCGGCAACCAAATCAAAGACTCGTAAGCGATCCAGACAGATATCTGAGCAGGACGTACAGAGAAGCTGTGTGATCCAAAGCCAGCTTTTGCAGGGACCTCCCTAAATTGCACTGCTTCCCCCATGCTGATGTTGTCTGTGAAAGGGTCCGCATCGCAGTGGCTCTCGTCGTAGTGGGGCCCCTGCTCACAAGCCGCCTCAACCGCTCGCGCCTGGAATGCAGCTCAGCGTTGACTGAAGAATGAAGATGAGCTGAAAGAAGGCTGACCTTTCCCTTGGCTTTGTCGGTGCTCGTAGGACGAGCCTTCTCGGCTGATCTCCTCACTGCGAATTGGTGAATTTCGCTGCTGGGTTCGCAAATGTCGCAGGGAACCTGCCCAGGCAGCTCGCTGCAAGCGCGCGCCATTCTCTCGCCATCCATATACCTCGTCAGTTGGAGAACCTTGCACTCTTTCTCGTGCACCAACTTCCCGAGTTCGTACACCAGGCCGTAGTCATTCTCTTTTTTGAACTTTGGACCTGCTTTTTCAGAGGTGGCAAAGAATACGTGCGATTCAGATCCATCCCTGCCAGCACGGCCTGCCATTTGGACCGCTGTCAAGAGGCTGTAAGTTGGCTTATAGATCACGATGAATCGAATGTTTGGTCTGTCCACTCCCGTAGCAAATGCGGAGGTGCAGGCCATCATTTTGACCTCTCCTCGGTCCCACAAATCAAGGTTGAATGCTTTCGTGCTGCCAATTGAAGGCAGGCTGCTATGGAAGACAGCGCATCGCACATCTGCTGCGAATTGCTCTGCTTCCGTACGCGAGGCAAACAGAATCAACATTCGTTCGCTCGCCTCCAGTCTTGAATGCAGTGCATCGACCAGATATACTAAGGCAGACCTGGAAGCCAAAGGGTTAAGGTAGATTGTATGAAGACCAATCTCTGGACGGTTTGTTGAAGACCTAACAAAAGCTGTCTCGGTCTGCGAAAGCCCGTAGGACCGTATCAGAGGCATCTCCAAGTCAGGGGGAGCCGAGCCGGACAGCAGAATGATGGGCATATCCATCAACGACGCTTGTTCAGCAAGCTTCTTCCACGCAACCTGCCGCTCCTTCGGGCAGCCAAGTTGGTCGTGGTGTTCGTCCACAAAGATATGGGTGAATTTCGGAGTTTCCGGGTTGAGAAGTATTCTGAGGATGGGAACAACAGTGCATGGGCGCGCTGCTCGGAAAATGGCCGCACAAATGCACTCACTTCGTGAACGATTGGGAGCTGACATGCTCGACTTGCACGAACAATATTTGCACATCAGAAGGGACCGCGCGCGACTGCCCGTAGTTGACTGCCTTGATTTTCGCCCCTACTGCCTTCTCACACTGCTCTTCAAGGAGTACGGTGAATGGGCAGACGACAATGAATCTGAGTTCATTATTTAGCAGGACTGGGACTTGCCAAAGCATACTTTTCCCCCCGCCTGTCCGTATGGTGATCATTGCGTCTTGTCTCCTCCTCATCACAAGCAGAATTCCCACCATCTGCGCCTCGCTCTTCTCCTGCGCCTCGTGGTTACTGAGCAGCACCTTCATAGCCCCTCTAATGTTGCCCCTTAGCGTTGCTGCCTCAGCGAGGGGTATCTGTGAAATGTTGCGAGTCACCAACATGTCGCCTGGAGGATCACTGTTCGGAATACATAGAGACAGTGTGTTCTCCCCCCAGAGATCTGCAGCGGCGGGCGGCATGTGCCACCTTATAATCTCTCCACCGCCGCAAACTATGAAGTCCTTGATTGAACCTGAGCCCTCGTAGGTCCCTGATAACTCCAACGATCCTTCACTAGCGGCACTTCCCCAAGTGCTGCGATCGTTTCTCTTCTTCGGCCTTGTAGATCCCTGAGTACAAGCAACTGTGCCCACCTGCTTCTCGCGCTGACCAGGCAGGGCGTCGGAAAATGGCGCGAGCTTGTCATCTACCTCGAAATATGTGTGACCAACGCCTCGAAATAGAACCTGGACAACGGATGAACGATACAGCGCGTTGGTCGTTAGCCCTCTTCCGTGCTTCTCTCGGCCGTGCTTCAGCATTGTCTGCAGGTCACAAA
>JBBPSB010000498.1:0-16874 GCA_038093375.1 Xerocomus brunneocitrinus
ATCGTCACAACGTGTTCACCGTGCCACAGCGCCTCCTTACCGATGGTGGCGAGACCAAGCGTTATATCGCCACGGAACGGTCTTGGAATGGGCAAGCGTACGAGTGTGTGCTCTGCCACAACAGGTTCCGGACGCTCGACGATCTCAATCGCCATCTCGCGAGTCCAAGGCACCAAGAAAGGATATACCGCTGTTCCCACAGTGCCTGTCTTGCGACGTTCAGTACTGCCAGTGCCCTGTGCCAACACATCGAGAGCGAAAAGTGCGGTGTATTGAGGTTCGTGCGCGATGGCATGGATCGTTTGTTGGGGGGTATGACTCACAGATTGTGCATTGAGGGTGAGTCAGAGGTGGTTTCTCCGCCGCCGATGTGGCACTGAGTACTAGATCAGGTTAGCTATCATGAAAGTCTGTGGCGGTTGCCACTTGGTCCATAGTGGAGAAGTTGTTGGTGGCGACGGAGATGGTGTTCTTGTCCTTTTCTTTCACAGTTTCACGCCTCGTGCAAACGATATCGAGCTATTGTATTCATTTAGTAGTGGTAACGCGAGTCTGATGTCGAGCGTACGCATCGTGACTTTGAGCAGCCTTACAGTGTCAAGTCGTCGCGAACATTACCGCATGTAGGACCCCAGATACCGCCTATATAAATGAATTTCCTTAATTATCAGCTTGTTTTTGTTCGTTCCCATGTCATCCTACTGCGATCCCTGCGATCGCTGGTTCAAACACTGGGATGCATATCGCCAGCACATGTCCAACTCCTCCTCTCACAACTGGTGTGGAAACTGTGAAGAGGACTTTGACTCTTGGTCGGATCTCAGGGAACACTGGATCGAGAGTCCCAATCACGCATTCTGTCGCCAATGTGACGAGCACTTTGATGATGACGATGACCTGCTAGAACATTGCTTCGAGGAACATCACTACTGCCAGCGTTGCGACCGGTTCTTCCGGAGCGACCGGGGCCTGCACGATCACAATCGACAGGTTCATCACTATTGTGCCGAGTGTCGACGCGTGTTCAACTCTGAGAGTAACCTGCGCTCGGTCAGTGCTTCTGTCATTCATAATCATCTTGACAGCTAATATACTCGTTTAGCACATGAATTCGAGCGTGCACCAGCCAAAGGATGTGCCGTGCGCATTCCAGCACCTGGGTTGCACGAACTACTTTGTCAGCAAGTCTGCCATGATCCTTCACCTCGAGAATGGAAGATGCACGTCCGGTGCTGACCGTGCCATGATCGATTCGTTCATCAGGCAGAAAGATCGTCGCAACATCATCACCGTTCCGCGGCGACTCCTTACCGATGGTGGTGAGACGAGGCACTGGATCGCCACTGAGCGGTCGTGGAATGGTGACGCGTACGAGTGTGTGCTCTGCCACAAGACGTTCCGGGCACTCGACGATCTCAATCGCCACCTCGCGAGTCCAAGGCACCAAGAGAACATGTACCGGTGCCCTCACAAGTCGTGTCTCCAGACGTTTAGCACCCTCAGTGGACTGTGCCAGCACATCGAGAGCGAAAAGTGTGGCGTGATGAAGTTCCGGATCGTGCAGGAGAGTATGGATCGTCTGTTGGGGGGAATGAACAGACTGCGTATCCAAGGTGAGTCGGAGGTGAAACTCTAGTATCAACGTGACTCTGAATATGAAAAACAAGGTTAGCTATCTTGAAAGTCCGTGACAGTTGCCACTTGGACCACAAAGCTTGTTGGTGGCGCCTATGGAGTCACAGAATCGCAGATGGCCGCCCATTCATTAACATTCCCCATTCATTTTATAGTTTCGCGCCTCGTGCAAGTGTTATCGAGGCTATTATATTCATCTATACTATATCTGTAATGGTGGCTGGTTGTGATGGTGAAATTCATTGATACCTTGGGAGTTGTTCGCCACCGTCTCAACAAGGTTTTGTGCCCCCATATGAAGGTCCTAGACTTGTTCAGTTGGCAACGATCTCTGTATCTCTTGCTCGTTTTATGTCACGAGGTCGCCGCCAACACGGAAATTATCACCTTCTCGCCCTCTCGAGAGCAGCCAGTGCTACATCTCGCCGGAAATTGGTGCGTTGGCCTAACCACATCCAGCGAGCCATCTCATCCCGGCCAGGTCAACACTCCGTCCATCTGCTAATGAGCGGCGATGGACGCTCGAGGTGTGTCAAGAAGACCCATCTTCGTGCCCCCACGCGCTCTGGGTCCTCCTGGACCTCGACGACGAGAAATGGGCCCCGTACCCTTTTTTTTCTCTCCGCCTATCCTGGCCCGCTTCTGTAAGCCCCCGTTTGTCCACCCCATGAAAATGGCCCGCTCACCCCCGCGCAGGCACCCGCGGACGTCTCGATCGCTCTCGCCCGGTTATCTGGGTCCACCCGCGCGCGCGCGCGGGTCGCACGCGTGGCCGTGACTTCGGGCGTTGCCGCGGTGCCCATTCTCATCGTCCTCGAGCCGGCCTACTTTGGCGTGCTCCCTGCGTCGCTCGTCCCGACCTTTGCATTCCTCGTGCCCGTGCTGCTCGTCGCGGCGTGGCTGGCTCGGTGGGTCTCGGTGTTGCTCGAGCCGTATGCACGCCAGGCGAGGGCAGATTTGAACACCGGAATGACTCGCACGCTATAGGAAGCGTGAAGACACGCTGTTGGCGCATGGTGCTGGCGCACGCGAACGCGATAGCACCATTCCCACTGCATATACATGTTTACTCGTATACTTGGGTGATCGTAATGTTAGTGATCGCGTCTGAGATATATCATTCCTTCTTCCACTCTAGATCGTTCTTTCACTGGGAATACACATCTCAAGCGACGCTCTCGAGCTCCACTAAATGAACGGCTGCGAGCCAGGCGAGGATAATCTCCACACGGGGCCCGTGCAGCGGTATATTGATATTGAGCGGCTTCTTCTTGCTGCTGCTTGACTCTCGGTCCGACGCTGCCCGTTCGCGCTGTCTCGCCGCCACAGGGCACAACAAGATCCGTGCGCAGTCGAGCGTCTCGGCAAGGTCCACACGCTTCGTGTCGCAGCTGTTCACCGAGGACGTGCCCTTGGACGTCGACGCAAACTCGAGGGTATCTCCCGAGGACGAGGACATGACTTCGAGCAGCGAGTTCGAGGGCGACACGGGCGGTGCCTCGATTGCAAGTCTGCCCGGCACGCCCGCGCGCATTGCCGCGTGGGGCTGAATGCCCGTCCGCCAACCTGACGCGAGCCGCTTGAGCACCTCGATGAACTCGGCTTGCGCCATGGACCGCGCGGGCAGAAAGATGGGGTACCCCTCGAGCCCGTCGACGAGCCCGGCCGTGCGTGCAAACGTCGTCAGGAGCGTCGGCAGGTCCGCGAGCATGAGCTGGCAGATCAGGATCGCAAAGTGGGACTCGACGAGCAGGGGGTGGTACGTGGTGAACATGGGCGGGGGGCCGCACTCGGTCCCAGAAACATTGTTGCTGTGGTTCCCGTGGCGAGCCATCTCTGAGAGTAAAAACGCTATCTCGACTCGCTTGGGGAGGTCCATGGGCTCTCCCCCGGTGGACGGGCCCTCGAGTGTGTCAAAGTGTGCGAGGAAGCGCTCGTGGTCGCGGATGCACTTGCGTAGATAGCCGGAAATCTCCTCGCGGAAATGTGCCTCTGCCAACACGCTTCTGTACGCGCGCGCTTTCGGACCGTCGCTTCGCCCCAAGGGACCATCCGGGTTCCCAATCTCGACACCGCCATAACGGCCGTTGAGATAGCACAGGCGCAGTTCGGTACCATCGGCAACGGAGCTTGCCTTGCTTACGCCCTCGATTTTCAAAATGGCAGATTCGATGAGATACTGCGCGTGCTGCAGATAAGTCGCGCCCCTCAGGAACAGCAATTGGGGTTCGATGGGATCTGGTGCATCAGGTGAAATAGATGGGTGTACCAAGGGTGGCTCGCTGTCTGGACCTTCGGCAGTGGCGCCTTCTGCGGCATCGCTTGTCCCATTGAATTTGGGTGGTGCTTGCGCATTGGTCTTGTTGGAGCCCTTTTTCTTCTTGGTGCCCTTTCCCCGTGATTCGGATGGCAAGGTGTTGCTGCGGTGTGCTGTCCGACCCTTGCGTGCAGTACGTGCTTCCTTGAGGGCATGTGTGAAATCTTTGATAGCGAGTGTGTACTCATCACGAAAACAATGCACGATGCCTCGTGTTCGATAGTATTCGGGTCGCTGCGGATTGGCAGCAATGAGTTCATCCAACACCTGGGTAGTCGTGGATTCGGCCAACTGTCTATTTGCACTGTTGCAACAGTCAAAAGGGCACATCTCCATCATGATGCACGCACCGAGAGGGAATTTTCTCGTGAAAGAAGTGTACGTATTTGGCGTCGGCGTCGTGGGGATCTATGACATGTTTGGACGGCGAGAGGGTGAGGACGAGGAAAGACGTACCATGTCTGAGGACTCGTTCGGCGATGTCATCGAACACACTACCACCCTGCATGATCATGACGCTGCTGGCGATCTCGTCGGCTTTATAAGCGGCTGCGAGTTTCTGCACGGCAAGTGTACGCAGTCGATGTACGCGCACGGCACTCATGGCCACGTTCCTTCCGCCACCCATGTTACTGGGTATGTCCAACCCGAGACTCTGCGCGGATTGCCAGGCACCGTTGCCCCCCATGCGTATGGAGCCGAGAGCGGCGGAAGAGAGACCGGATGAGGCACGCACCGAGAGCTCAGCTGCTTCGTCGATGAGGCGGCGGATCATGGCCACGTTTCGGAAAACGCCCGGATCGATGGGAGGTGGCGTTGGCTTGCCAGATATAGGCCAGAGGAGGGGGCCTGAGGCATTGGTATAGGATGGCAAGGTGTTGGGGGTGCAACGGGGCGAGTCAGGTGGCGTGTGGTCAGAAAGAGCGACGAGGCGATTGTCAGTTTCGCGTGGACGGGGAAGCGAGCGGGCGTGGAGAGCATGTGGGTTCCGGGAGCACAACGTTTGTGAGGGTATTTTCGCGTGGGAAGGGTCGAGATTGAGCATGAGAAGGGACTCGAGCAACTCGAGAGGGAGTTGGAGCCACGGACCCTGGTAAGAACATGACAAGAAATGTCGGGGTGAAAGGAAGAAGACTGACATGGTATGAGCTGATATACTTCCAGTGCTTGTTTCTGCTGATGCAGAGCACGGGGAGACGCTCTGGGTCAGGGATCTGCTTTCGAGCAGGTGTATCGGTGGAGGATGTTTTGTTGGTCTTTTTTTTCTTTTTCCTCTTGGGTTTCTGGTCGGTTTTCGACTCTGTGGTGCATTCGCGTGTCGGAGGCTCTGTGGGCGACGACGACGCCGGTTGTTGGTGCAGACTGTCTGCGATGGTCATGGTGGAGTAACAGTTGCCTGCGAATCAGGCAATTGGTTACCATGGCACAACCAGATAAGATGACTGACCTAGTATATCATGTGCACATTGAACTAGTAGAGATAAGACACCCGGCCTATAAAGAGCGCCGCCAAGTTCCCAGAGCGCTTTGTGCTTTACCATGGCCCCAGCTGCCCTTTTACCGTCCCCAATTTCTATCCACAAGCACTTTCAAGTCGCAAAGCCTCTCAAGTTTCACCCCCTCGACCCTCTCTCCCCGGACGAGGTCCGCGTTCCGATCACTGCCCGCGTGCCATAACTCAACCTAATTATGTTAGATTAATGCAGTAACGCTCGCCATTAGGCACTATACTTCTGCAAACACGCCTATAAAGGCTGTCCGCTTCATCACCTGCTATCTTCTCCCGCCTCCGAAGAAGCTTGTTCTTGCCGCCCTCGCTATCCCCCTCACCCCCGGTGCGAAACCCGAACTCCCCGTGGATATCATCAGGAGAGCCGAGTCTGACGTATGTGCCATCTCCCACCTTCATACATGTCCTGATCCGTATCTAGTTCATCGACATCATAAACGGGTGAGCGCTCCTTCCACAGCCCACATCACTGATAAGATCATGCCGTATTAGAGGGTGCTACAATGCGATCCTCGCCCTCAAAGGCGGAGAGTGGGAGGTCGAGTCCCTTGATCCCCTCCCAGAGGGTTCCGAACCTCAGATCACCGTCGAGGAACTCGTCTTGTGCGAGATCGTCGTTCGCAATGACCCCAAGGTTCAAGCACTCGCCAGACAAGTCGGTAAGCGCCCATTCTCTCCTATCACCTCCCAGACAGCGCGCTTATCGATCGCAGGTGTCGAACCTCATCAGATCTTCGCCGATGGTTGGGCGATTGGTTATGATGACCGATTCCCCAAACATCAGCGCCTTCAACAAGCCCTCCTCTTTGCGCGCTTCTCAGAGCACGATAACCTCTATGCACACCCTCTTGTCAATCGTTCTCTAACCTCCTTTCTTCATGCGATTTTAACTCTTTATTTTAGGATTTCATCCCAGTCATTGACTCGGTTGCAGAGAAAGTCGTCCACATTGACTTTCCCCCGGGATATAAGCATACCACGTACGACCTCACTGTCGGGACGACAGAGGCGCTCCCTCTGTCTGACAAGTCGTTTTCCAAATCGAATCGTGAACGGATACCCCCTCCACTCACTTCGTTTGATTTCCTTCCGGATCTGATGGAAGAGACGGACCCAACATTCAAGCCCAGAGATGACGTCAAGCCTTTACACATCTTGCAGCCAGAGGGCGTGTCTTTCAAGATGAACGGACACACACTCGAATGGCAGAAATGGAAGATGCACATTGGTGAGCACCATGTTCGTCCTTTGTAGTGAGGGTAATCTAACACACCAGCAGCTTTCAGTCACCGAGAAGGTGTGGCGATATCAACCATTACCTACAACGATGATGGAGAGATTCGACCCATCTTTTATCGTCTCAGTCTTGCGGAAATGGTGGTGCCTTATGGAGCACCTGAATTCCCTCATTCCAGGAAATTTGCATTTGATACGTAGGTTGTCCAACTATTCGATACCAAGTTTTGACAAGTTTCAGTGGTGAATATGGTATGGGCACCATGGCCAACGATCTCTCTCTAGGATGTGATTGCTTGGGAAAGATACACTATCTGGTATGTGGGCGTGGGATTCACCGCATCACTTGCACCCTTGCTCATTCGCACGACAGCCTGGCTCATTCGTTACCCACACTGGAACAGCATTCGTCATAAAGCATGCAATCTGCATTCATGAAGAGGATGCAGGTGTCCTCTGGAAGCACACTGACTACCGCCCAGGCGGCCGTTCGCACACCGTAAGAAGTAGACGTCTTGTAGTCAGCATGGTCTGCACCCTTGCCAACTATGGTCAGATCATTCTCTTTTCTCGCATGCTTATCGCTGATGGTCATCCCACAGAGTACATTTGGAACTACTATTTTTACCAAGATGGCAACATCGAACTTGAGATCCGTCTCAGTGGAATTTTACAGGTTTACGTTGCTGGTCCCAATGAACCAACACCTCACGGGACAGTCGTTGCACCAGGTGTCAACGCGCATTTCCACCAGCACATCTTCTCCGTTCGCGTGGACCCGATGCTCGACGGGATCCGCAATTCGGTCGTCGAATCCGACATTGTTTCCCTCGATGGGCCGACGGGGTCGAAGGAGAATTTTGCGGGCAACGCCTTCCACGTCAAGGAACGCGTTCTCAAGGACCAGGTCGAAGACGGTGCACGTGACTTTAACTGGGCGGCCGAACGTCGGTGGATGATTGCGAATCCAAGCAGGACGCACTATGCTTCTGGGAAACCGTCGTCGTACCAGATCGCGATGAAGGGCGGATCGCTCCCGCTTATGGCCAAGAGTGACTCGTGGATTGCGCGTCGGGCGTCGTTTGCGCACAAGGCGCTGTGGGTTGTGAGAGATGTCGAAGGACCGAGGGGTGGGAGGATGTGGCCGAGTGGCAAGTATGTCCCGCAGACCCGAGAAGAGCCCAAGGATTCTGTCGGCAAGTGGGTCAGTGAAGGACAAGGGAGCATCGATAACGAGGATATTGTGCTCTACCTCACTGTCGGTGCGTGCACCTCTTTCGCCTTCTCTTCGTGCGCAACTCATGTCGGCGATCGCAGGGACGACGCACATTCCGCGCCCCGAGGACTGGCCAGTGTTAGTATCCGATTCACGTTCATGGACGTCATGGTGACCTTTTGGTTTTGCAGTATGCCCGTGGAGCACGTCAGCGTCCTCTTCAAACCCAACAGCTTCTTCGACAAGAACCCGAGCATGGACGTTCCTGGTACCAAGGATGCATACAGCACCCCTGCGTTCACCAACGGGCATCACCGCAATGGCACGAATGGTGTAAACGGTTTCACGAATAGCGCGAATGGTACGAACGGTTTTGCCTGCTGTGGGCATTGAAGTTCTCGAATCTGTCTCTGGAATCTAACAGGAATGTATCATGCTCCTCCTCCTCTTATATGCTGTTGATGATTATATGTAATATCCTCTATGTAACCCTTGGATGCTCATTGTGCATCTGATGCTTGAATGTAAGTTACACCAGTTCATTCCATTGCGACGCTACCGGTCTTTGATACTGTGTACTTGTTTCACCGCCCCAGCTTTTTCCTTTCAATCACCTTATGCTTCTGTGATGCCGATAAGGATTGTTGATCTCCCCAGTACTCACTACTTCAACGGTGCTTGGTATGCTCATAGCTAGCCGTGTTACATAATCAGTGTTACTGTCACGACTCATCACCTTCACTCCGTCGCTCTTCCATAGTACTTCCTACTTGTCCCCCTGCACGCAGAAACGAGAGATATTTGTGCTGATATCTTCATCCATCAGGAAACGAGATATTGACGGTCTGGAACTATCAGGATGAATTCATCTCGTTTCCTGACCGTACTCGCTAGCCCACCAGTTTAATCGTGCCCAAGACGACCGAGTCGCTGCTCGTGAGTAACCATCCCTGAAGGCCTGACATCCGAGAGCTGTGTTTGTTGCCACCGTCACAGTGGTTTACATATTTGCAGCTTCGTCACTCGGCCGCTTTTGCTTTTACGACAGGGACTCGTTGCTGAAGGTGCGTGACTCGTCTGCGACATGAATCCATGCTTGTTTCCCAATCGGACTATAGATCCACATCCACCATTCTGACGGCCGTACAGGCGGCATGTTACATCGTCGTTCCACCACAAAAGGTGCGTTTGGACCAGTTTGAAAAGTGGTTCACGCTGACTTGCTGCATCAAGCGTTTGTCTGCCATCTACGCTGTGTTACAGGATCTACGATCGCTGCTCGTCGCTGTCGAATATTTGCAACCTCGGCACGTGCCCCGCATATGACAAAGACCCCACTACTACTTGTAGCTCGTTGTCAACCTCGGCCACCATGCCTGGCACGGAAACGAAACAAATTCATGCTGAAAGGTTTCAGCATGAATGCGTACCGTCTCCCGGCCACGCTGGAATGTATATTATTCGCGGTCTCTGGTCTGAGGGAGATTTTGTTTGTAGACTTCGTTTGAGATATGTGTACCGTGGGGGAAGGCTTCATAGTTGCTCTAGCGAGCCGCTCATCAGCGGACCTGGACCTGCATCAAGCGTTTGTCTGTCATCTACGTTGTGTTAGGATCTACGATCGCTGCTCGTCGCTGTCGAATATTTGCAACCTCGGCACGTGCCCCGCATATGATAAAGACCCCACTACCACTTGTAGCTCGTTGTCAACCTCGGCCACCATGCATGGCACGGAAACGAGACGTACTCATGTTGGAGGTTTCAGCATGAATGCGTGCCGTCTCCCGGCCACGCTGGAATGTATATTATTCGCGGTCTCTGGTTCGAGGGAGATTTTGTTTGTAGACTTTTGAAAAAAGGTGTCTCTGTCGCTCAAACCTATAGGGCCACGGAGACAGCATGTAACACCGTTTGAGATATGTGTACCGTGGGGGAAAGGCTTCATAGTTGCTCTAGCGAGTCGCTCATCAGCGGACGTGGACTGCTGCAAGTCTTTGCAGTCCAGAAACGAATCTCACCGTCGATCAAACTGGAAACCAGTGAAACCAATATGACAAGTATGCTCTACACGGCTACACACAAGTAGCTTGTTACAAACAGTGGGGAGTAGTGGGGGCATCGCAATGTGAATGGGAGGCTAGAAGAAGATCGATAAAGTATGAAGCATTGAGCAAGGACATCAACGCTAGAAACTCAATCCCTGCACGTTCGAACGTTGGGGATCGCTCTCGAGCGTCCACACGTCGCCATTCTGCGGGCCCTCTCTGGCATCCGCATTGGTGGCCCGGAGGGTAGGCCTCACGCCAAGAGAGGCGCACAGGGCTTTGTACCGAGACCGAATCTGGCGCTCGAGTTTTACCATATCGATCTCGTCCCCGGGCGAGCAAGGGGGTGTCGCAGACGGATTCACCGTCGGAAATTGACGTATCAGATCAAGCAGATGATGAATGTGATGCAGCGCGCGTCTTATCGGGGGGGACGTCGTATTCAGCCCGCTAGCTATGAGAGCGGGAACGTACCTCGAGGGGTCGTCGTGCTGCAACCCCAAGATCCCCTCCCATGTCCTCGCAAAGCCCTGATAGAACCCGATTTCTTCCCAGATTTCAAAGCCTTTGAGGCGCCCGAGAGCGCGGCCGTCGATGAGGCCATGGATGCGGCCGTGCGCAAACCCGTCGGAGTATCCGGCGTCGTAGAATCTGGAAGGGGGTGAGAGTGGGAGGGGGAGAAGAGGAGGGGGCGGTACGTTTGTTCGACGTGGACAAGTTCTTCGAGGTCAAAGGATTCAGCTGCCATGTACGTGTTTGTTCACGGATCGATGCCTACAATACACATGCATGTACACCATGGCTCGATTTCGAATAAAGCACTACATCTAAATGTCGTTTGCTATCTCAGCCAAAGACGGAAGATAGAAAGACGAAGGGTAGAATGGGTCAACATCAGCATCATCATCCATGAAATCCGACTCGTCTTCTTCACCACTAGTACAGTCGATCACGGTGAGTCGAGGATGGGGAGCTTTGCGAGTAGACAGTGCATCAAGTAGCGACTCTTGAGAGATACCGTCCTCACCCATGCCAAACCAGATGCGATAAAGCTCCAGCTCTTCCAGCGCTGGTACAAATTTATGATCTCGAGTCGGATCATGATTGGTGTTAAGATGTCCCTTCAGAGTCACCAGCGGCTCGTCAGCGGCGAGAGAAGAAACGAGATCAGGCATGCAACCATCACTCAGTTTCATGTACCGTAATCCACGAAGATGGCCCAACGTCTTCCTCCAAAAGTGGGGTGATAATGGCGGGTTAATGACATGAAGGGTCTGAATATGGGTCGAGGGGATAGAGCAACAGGTGTCGCTGATGATGCGGTCCCTATGGTTGTACAGCGACCATAGCTTCATTTCAACACAGATCATGAGAGGAGCATCGTATTCCCGTGGTGGGTGCGCCGTCGACAGAAGAGGATCGCAATCACTACGCTCCGACGCACTGAGAAAGAATGTCGGCTTGTCCAGAAGGGAATGGACCACCAATGAACGGATTGTCGGGCCGAGCGACGATAGATCTTCGGATTGGCTGAGTTTTTGTGCAAGAACTGAGGGAAGTTGCGCATAATCATCAACGGAGGAGCCATCTTCTAATATGATTTCTAGCCTGACTTGTGTTTTCAATGGGATGTTTATGCAAGATAGCAATGCAACGACTGTCGAAGGTGGAGCGACAACGAAAAGACGAGCAAGATAGGGTAAACCGACTTTCGGGGAAACACTGAATGATCCACTGGAGAGAACACTAGCAAGAGCATGCTCAAGATGTAAGATTGTGAGGGCTTGCATACCACTCAGCGTGGCTAGAAACTCCACGATATTCTGTTGGGATGGAGCAGGAACACGGGACAGCGCGAGGGTTGTTACTCTGCTCAGGTTAAGTGAATGCCATGGCAGCGGACACTCGGTGAGCTTCAGTGTACGGAGAAGTGGAATATCCATATCCCAAAAATTGATCGCCGAAAGCCCGGAAGGGTGGTTCCAAGTACGGATATCCAAGACCTGCAAACAGGGAGCATACAAGGAGAACTTTGTTGGAAGGATTGTGTCCGGGACGTTCAGAATGAGCTCTTGGATTCGTTCTGCGTGGTTCAGTAATTTCTCAATAAGATCCGACCACCAGGAGTTGGTTTTAAGTGTGTCATAGTGGATACGTATCTTCAACGATGCTTGTTTCGACCTGGCCAGTAATTCTTCTGTCCAGCGTAGCGACCCAGGGGAGTAATATGTCCAAAGTGTTGGACAGTTTAGAGCAACATCGCGCCAATGACGGCAAACATATGAGACGTCAACCCAATGAGGGACACCGAAAGAGATGTAGCCGATGCTCTCGTGATAGTCGCGTGCGCGAAGGGTAAATATGTTCGCAAGGATTTCAGGTGGAAGGCGAGAAATAGGTAAAATTGAATTCCTTTGAGTGCGCAGGTCGGACAGCGATAACAAGTGCTTGTTGATCTCTTCGTCAATGTGTTGTGTAGTTCTCATGCCACTGGGTTTGACGACGAGAATCAGCCTTCGTATGTGACACGATATTCAGTAGACAGACGAACAAATCCGTTTGAGGCCAGAACGACTTGCAACCTCGAAGCTTTCGGGAGTGTTGTGGTACGAGCTAGTCAATGTTCAACCAAAGTTCCCAATCGCCACTTTGTAACACGTGCCCAGTTTTACTAGTGACTAGAGGAATCCCCCAACTTAATGCTATTCGTCTCGCCACAGAGACCTCCATCGTCCATCGCGCGAACAGCGCTGTATCGGTCGCAAGTCAAGCATTCAGCTTAGCCACGCGCAATACACGCATTCTTCGCTTTGCTGCCCTCGAGTGGTTATTCAGCCCACCACTAAACGCCCAGCTCGCATCTCTCCACGATTCTCCACGTCGTTCGGCTCGAATAGCGTATCCTTGGAGCACCTTTGCGCCGCCCGGCTTCGTAAAAGTCAGATCCGGCGTGCACGTCTTCTGAGACTCAACTCACATGTTCTTTGAGATACTCGGTCACGTCCACCACGAACCCGTCAACGACGATGAGGCACGTTGTTGGGTTTGAAGCGGCATATACGCACGTCTCCATGGTCGTCCATTCTTTTCCATTCCAGGGCTCGGTTTTCGCGTAGGCCGTGGGTGTGTTGTCTCCCAACGCTTTCTGTTTCATGTAATGTTTGGCTTCGTCGATGTCTTCTGGCTGGGCACGGCGAACAGACGTGACGAGACCCACATGGTGGAGACCGTCGATGATCCACTTCGACGGGTCCCAGTCTAGTTTGGATGGGCCAGACCTATAGTCGTGGGGAAACGCATGCTAGCACAACGTGAGCGTCTGATTGAAAGAGGAGCGAAAGAGTGTCTGACGTGCTAAATGATTACAGACATCAGAATGGGTGTTTGTGGGGCGGTTGTAATGACATACGAAATTATGATTCCCTTCTCCACCAGTCAAGATCGCCAATAACTGAAGGGTTGAGCTATCTGCGTCCAGCAGCTGGCATTGGACATACCGAATTACTCTTTGAGGTGTTTTCGTCCGAGTACGGCTGCAAACCATTCCAGTGTGCTAACCTGCTCGTATTTCGTCAACCTGAAAGATCCCCGATCTTAATTTCCCCACTCACGAATTCACTAGAAAGGTGGTATGCCAAACTTGGAATGATATCAGATCAAACGGTAGTCTGACCACGACTATTAGTTCACTCACTTGCTAATCTGGTTACCAGTGCTCCGTATATGAAAGCGCCGACAGGGTCTCCCCAGCAGTACCCTAGGGAGACTGGGACACCGCAACCGAGAATGAATGCGATCGGGACTGAAAAACTTAAGACATCTTGGGGAAACGACACGGTGGGGTACTGACCATAATACTTGTGTTGAAAACGGACGACTTATCATGATTTAATTAGGACCCCAATATATTTCATTTTCTCTCACTCACGCGGATCGTCGTCAAGATCTTTCTGGTCGACGGTATTGATACGCTCGTACTTTGGTTTATAGAAGATCCATCCCATGTGAGAATACAACAGGCCTCGTGTGGCCGCGTACCTTGAAGTTTCCGTGAGCTTAATCTACGCTCTTTCAAATAATGTCAGTGCTCACGGGTCGTGAACAGGATCGTCCGTGTAACGCTTTTGAATTCCATTGAGCATACTCTACCAACGCGAAAGAGATGTCTCACGTGATGCAGACGGTGTCGAAGACACCTGCATTCTCGTTAGTGACTGCTCTTTAAATAGTGCGGATTCGAGCCTACCACCACTTAACGGCCTGGTCAGCAGCATCACGCAACAACTTGGGCTGTCTGCATACCTTGACGGACCCCTGGCAAGCGCTCCAACCAAGAATGACGAACACCACTCGCACCAGAAGGCTTGCTCGAAAAGCACGGTGCGAATACAATCTATGATAGCCGATCGTCACGCTTTTTGATCAAATGGTGAGTATACATATCTTCACTCATTCCGTCCATGCTCACCCAAAATCAGCCAACTGCCACAGTATGAAAGACATCCACAAGGTCGCTGAGGCAACGCGAGTCGGGGGCATTCTCCAAACACCGAGAAAAGCACCGATGTGAACGGAGACAAACACAACCATGTTGCTCCACCAAATTTTCGCTGGGGCAGGAGACGGTTTCGTCATCGTCCTGGTCGAACTGTGCTCGAAGGGAAAAAAAAATGATGTATTTCACTCTCCATCCCAAATGGTGAATTTATAAGCACGTATCAGTCTCCAAGTCTACGTCGCTGCGATTTTCCCGGACTCCTCGAAGTCGCGTCGTGCCATGACGATAGAAGCGCAAGAAGCCTTTTTTCGATCTAGTAACTGATTCATCCGTCACATTGGCGTGTTATTCATCGTCTCGGAAGGACTCCAGCTGCGAATGTCTCTGGTGAGAGTGCCGCCAAGCCTATGGGGGACCGTACGGTTGTCGTAAGCCGGATCCGAATGGCAAATCCTTGGTTGGTGGGAAGACCGATATTCGGACGGGAAGGATGCATCGGGGAGGAGCTCCGAAGTCGGCGCCGCCGCGCCCGTTGCACCGCCCTTTGGAATTGTGCGTATTCGGCCAAGGCTGCCCGCGTCTGAGCTCTCCGGAGGAATCTCGCAGTTCGCCTCCGGTGCGTTCTTCCCCGCTGCTCAGTATGTTCGCCGAGACGCTCGGAATGCGATCAGATGATGCGGCTGGCATCGACCCGATCTCTGGCGCGTTGGGAAGCAGCTTTTCCCGGAACCTTGTATGCAGTGCTGCATGACTATGCTCGCGAGCGTCGGACACAATGTAAACTGACAATTTCAGCGATTGCACGATCTACCAATATTGTGAAGCAGGTGCTTGAATTCGTGCCGTCTCGTGTATGTATTGTATTGTATTGATCAATCGAGTCTACAGGCCAAGCACCGGGTCTGATGATCTGTCAGGAGTCAGGACTCGCTAACGATGAAGATGGCGAGCGCACCCTGGGCTGTTGAGTTTAAATAGGGACACGTGCACGTTCGCGAGGTAATCCAGCTTATTTTCCCAAAATTACCGTCCTGATAGCCATGCGCGCGAAGGATATCATGGTGGTCAAGATGGTGGTGTAATAATTGGTTCAAGCGGTTTGTCAGCGTTAGTCCATGCCCCTATCTATACACTCAGTCCGCATCATCACTTCACACATCCACAGTGGCTCTCAGCAGTATGTCCACCCCACCCACCATTGTGCCGCTATCTCGTGCAATCAAGTATACAGCATGTGGAGTTGCTATCATCACCTCTTTCATTCTCCCAGTTGTGGGGACAGGATTGGCATGCCGCTTCAAGAAGTCTGATGGCTCTACCAACCGGGTATCTTGTGGCATCACCTCTTATTCTGCAATTGCCTTTGTGCTCCTTGTGGCGACTCTATCTGCTGCATTGAGAATGGGATTTTCGAACCCTCTTGCAGCAAGAGCAACAATATTATGCATGAATCTGGCTGGACTCATAGTAGGGCTGGATGCCATCATACATCTTGGTGAGAGGTTTACCCATCATTCTTTATGCTGTGGCTCACTACCTATAGATGTGGGCTGGCTATGGATCCCATTTTATCTGATCTTAGTACCTGCATTTGAGGCAGTTTTCATCATTGCTGTCAAGTATTCATCACATGAGCAAGTTCATGCAAAGATGGAAGATTTTTTTGCCACTTTCATGCCCAGATCATGGGCCAAATGTAAGTTTACTCACATATTGATACGGGATCAGTGATTACCATTGAACTTGTAGCCATCATGGTAGTAGAGCCTGAGGCTACCCTGCTGCATCCATTAGTTGAGAACAACAGTAATAACAATAATAGTGTTTATTCCCTTTCCTCTGTGAGTGGTCTTGTTCTTCATGATCAAACAATGTGTGTAATGACATTCTAGCAGATTTCTGAAGCAATCAAGGGGATAGGGGGACAGCAGGGGTATAGCAATGTTGCAACAGAGGAGCATGAAAGTGATTTAGCAAATACACCAGTTTGACTTTTATCTTCCAGAATGTCACTTTTGCTTTCATATATCATTCATCCTGTATGATATTGTAGACTCTCCATCTTGTTTGGCTCGAACAGTGGCATATCCTTAAAGCACCTTTCCACTCCCCGTTCATGTCAGATCCAGCTTGTGCAACTTCTGAGACTCTATTCACACACTCTTTGAGATAGTCGGTTGGCACCTCCACCACGAACCCGTTGATGACGACGAGGCATGTTGCGGGGTTTGTATATTCCTGGACCCGGAGGGCCAGGTTTCACAAGTCAGAATTGTACGTAAGCCAAAAGAAACGACGCCCGTGGGATTTAGGGGTCGCGACCCCTAAATTGTCGAAGATGTGGCTCATAGGAACGGTCGCTTTTTACCTCCCATCTCACTCGAATCGCCAATGAACGTGTTGAACTGTGAAGAAGG
>JBBPSB010000499.1:0-16868 GCA_038093375.1 Xerocomus brunneocitrinus
AGGCAGTTCTTGTAGAGGGTCATGGCGTGAAAGGAGAACCTGGGTCCCGTTTCTGGGGCACAAAAACGATTAGTACCCCCCCACGTACGGCCTTGGATAACTACTTACTCGAATTTGTGCTCCGGTAGAATTATGCCAGGGCCTAGAGAGAAACATGCAATGGGATTCCGAAATTGCGGTGCCTCTACCCAAAACGCGTAGAGATCCGTGACGGTGTACCCCACCTCGCGCAAACGAGCGAGTGACCAACTCGATAGACGATCACGGAGAACGGACTCCTCTTCTGCCTGTTCAGCATCCAACAGGGGTAAAAAACTGTGGCCGTTGTATGTCACCAACATGGTCTGTTGTAGGAACAAGCAAACTTACTGGTCATGGTAGGCCTGGATCTCTGCGCAAAGTGGTTCGCCTGGTTGGACTTGGGTATACGGTGGAACAATACGTTTTGTATAGGCTCTGGGACCACCTCGTTTTCCTAGCGACTCGTCCTTGGTGCGACGGCGCGACGTAGCTCGTAGTCTCCAGTCAAATCGAGCGGAGGGGGCGAGAGGCGAATTTTCAGAAAAGTAGACATCCGTAGGAAGTTCGTATTGGGATGGTTTTCTATGTGCAGCAGCGGCAGCATGGCTAGTGATCGAGGAAGAAAAATGTCGAACAAGACGTGAACGAGGATGCTCAGTTTGCCTGGACAAGTTTTTGAAGTAGTTGCGGATTCCAATAAAAGTCTGCGAGGCATTTGCTACCAAACGTGCCCCGCCGCACGAGGTGACAAATGAGCAAGCATTGTGCATAAAAATGTCGCAAGCCCGGGGGAATTGGAGTAGTAGACAAGCAAGTCACCACAGCCACACTTTGCAAACCCCCCTAAAAAGTACGTACATAGTTGCTAGTTGGACCATGTTTAAGTTGTAGAAAACGCGGACTAACAGAATGTACTACACTCCGTATAGACAGAGAGCGATACATACCTCGCTATTGAGGCTGACCTTGCCTCAGTAGTACTCGCTACACTGTTGAGCGCTTGAGCATTTGTCGAGCAGATCAGCGAAGAAGACGTGCTGATCGCTAATTTCGGCTTGCGGATGAGAGTCCTCGTGCAACGTTCTAGCCCAGTAAAGCCTCAACTCACGTCTCAGCATCCCAAGTTCGCCAGATTGAACACCTTGGTTCTGTTTGAAAGAAATGTCTATCAAGGCTGGTACAAGCGCCATGCTCCCCTTCCTATCTCAATAATCCCCGCAACGAACCAGGCCTGAACACGGACACAGGTACTACTGCGACAGCCAGAATAGCATAGCTCTATATGCAGGATGTGCAGAGAAAACCTCCTCCGAACATCTTGTTTATGGAGCTATGCTAGGCGCGAATAGATGGGCGGGAACAAGCGGGTGGGGTTGTGCGTGTGGGTAACCTATTGGGTGGGCTGGAGCGGGTGCATGAGTGAGGATGGTGCGAATGGGTGACAAGCAGGGAGTAGAGGGGTAAAAAACGAAGTTGAGCTGAGGACGAGTCGGTCCACAGTAAGTGGAGGAAGAGACTGCCGGAAAGTGTACAGTAATGACATCGGACGAGGGACCCCGGAAGTAGGTGCACAGGGTCCTGTGCGGGGAGCATATCACGTGCTTACGTGTCTACGCGATTTGTTGATTGTTGCGCTCATCATATTGACCCTTTCCCCAAACCACCACAATCGCCGTTGCCTACTCCACGAAGACGATGACAACAACCGTGTATTCTGGCACCCTCCAACCTAAAAAGAAAGCAGAGCTTAGGGAGATAGCTGTGGCTCTCCACATCAGCGATGCTGGCACCAGGGAAGAAATCCAGCTGCGCATACGCAGGCATCTTGATGAAAATCACGCCGCTCTCGAGGACAACCCCAGGTTTTCGGGGCTCTTTGCCAAACGGAAGAGGGCTGTACCATCATCCAACCATGTGTACGTCACCCTCTACCCTTGTGTTGCCGTTTGGCTCATTCCCCCAAGAAATCCTCCCGCATCCCCTGCGTCAGAAGTGACAGAGGAGATATCAGACAAGAAATTGGTTACCCCACCTTCGCGAGTAACGCGTCGGAACTTTCTACCCGAGCCGTCCCCCGTTCCGGAGGCTCGAGAGGTGTCAATGATGCTCAAGAAGGCTCCCATCTCTCCACCGGGGGAAGAGGCACCTAGTCAACCTCCCAAGTACACCCCGCAGAAGGAGCGTAATGTCCTGTTCACGTCTACTCCACGTAGTATTTTACGCAGCATTCCGAGGCCATCCCTCGAGCTTGCAGACACGACTTTCAGGACGCTCCAGACTGAAGCGAAACAACACGCTCACGTATATTTGCTAGCGTCCCGATCTGTACGTCAATTCGCGTACTTTTTGCCATTATATAACTCCGTTCATCTCAGACACTCTCGAGTTCTGTCAACATCTTCCTTATCACGACTCTCCTTGAGCTTGTTTATGTTTTGTATCGCGTCATTCCGTGGAAAGGCATGGTGGTATGCTCCATCCAATTTACTTCTGTTTCGCTGGTTGATTTCATGTTAGGTTCATCTTCCGCAAGTCGTCAACACCGGCAATGGGCAGTTCTTGATTCCATATCCCCCCATCGTGACTTTCCAGTCCTATGCGTTTTGGAGCGTCCTGCTTCATTGGTCGATACCTACTCTGATTATCCCTGCCATTCTCGGTTCTGTCATCTCCTTCCACCCAGCAAATGCCTCTGCCGCGCGTATCCCTCGTGTGCTTCCTTTCGACCCTCTCACAGCATCCATCTTGCGTCTAGCTGCGCAGTATGGGTACCCATACGAAGCTCTCAATGCTACGATCGAAGGGATAGATGTCATTGGACCTCAATGGCGGATACTCACTGCTGCTGTTTGCGTTGCATTTGCATTCGCAGAAGCGATCTTTGCTGCGCCGAGCGCGTTTGCCGATTCTCGTGTACGCCAGAGAGGAGGTACACCCCGACGAACTGTGACAATCGAGGAGTGACTTTCTGGTCAATGTTCCGTGGTCAGTTTATGAGTGTCATGTCGTATATCCTTGATCCAAATGTTTTGATTTCGCGAGTCCTTGATATGATTTAGGCCAGCCCTGTTCTGATTATGTTTTCGAACATGCTATCCGTTTGTTTATCTCCCCCCTTTTTCCTTTCTCTCTGTTGTATATTTATGTTAGATGTATTACCGTTCAAGTTAATGACGTCGGATGTGGATGTCTTGTTTTATTTCTTCTTTTTCTTATTTCCCTTGACTCAGAACGAGCAAAATGAAACGATACCCGTTGTTGCCAGTCCTTGGTCACTAGTCACTAGTCACTAGGGCTAAGTGAAACCACATTTGGTTTACGGTACTATCCCCTACCACCCTTTCGGCGGTCACACTTTGTAGGGTCACAGCGTCGAAATCCAACTCCGCCTGAATAAGCTACAGCGCGCAATTACAGAGTATTCTACTGAACCACAAGATATACTACTACCATGGTGATTAGTGTGTGGAGATAGCGAAGGTATCTATGTCACAAAAAACTGAGTCTTACTTGTTATGGGACATGGATGAGCATTATTGATCATCGTACATATGTAGCGTCGGGTGGAGGGAACGTGTCGGGCTCGTAAATCGGTACGTGGCTGCGCGATGCAAAGGGTAAACCCAATGTGCGACGGCTCGATGAGAAGTAGATGCCAGCACTGCTGGCTCTCCTGATGAGGGAGTGGACACGACCCTGCGCCCTTGACGCAAGTGACTGAAGAGCCTCTGGCTGTCTTTGAAACACCGCTCGGCATACGTTCGGCGAGTGACAATCAGCGTGACGGAGGTTGACTTCAAGATCTCAACAACTACTGTATCGTTTGGCTTCGCTGAACTTGGAGATTACGAGTACAGTACAAAGAAAGACATGTGTCAAGTAAATTGCGAAAAAGTGGTGTATTTTATGGAGTGCCAAAAGGGTGGTAGGGGATAGTCCGTCGACATATTCGGATTTAGCCGGCGGAGTTTGTATTATTTCAAACCTTAATCTTGTTTTCGCAAGCCATACACACAACACGCTTGTGCGTTCACCCAAGATCCCTCCTCATCAAAAATGGTACGTCCACATCGTCGCCCGTCCCTACACCGACACTCAATCCCTTTCCAGGAACAATCAAAAGCACCCGTCAAGCTTGCCAAAGTGATCAAGGTGGCTCGCGATCGAGCCCGACGTGTTTGTTCTCGCTGACCCCGCCGTTTTTTTCTAGGTCCTCGGACGCACTGGATCGCGGGGAGGTGTCACCCAAGTACGCGTCGAGTTCATGGACGATACCACGCGCACGATCATCCGGAACGTCAAGGGCCCCGTGCGGGAAGAGGACATCCTCGCGCTGTTGGAGAGCGAGCGTGAAGCCCGGTGCGTCTCGCGTTGCCAATCTGGTGTTGCGTTGCTGAACTAGTTGTGACAGTCGCTTGCGGTAAAATACAATGTGCCGCCGTCATCACCCCCCTTTGCATACTGTTTCCCGTTTAAAACATGTTTTTGCTAGCGTTCCTACTGTATGCCGTACATATCTTTTATGCTGCATGTCTCAACCCACTGCTTTGCGTGGCCAACTATCAAGGAAAGCTGCTTGTCAGAGACATGTTGCTAGGAAGTACATTGCAATGCATACTGCTTCGGGAACTGTAACAACTCTGACATCAAACAGCTGAAGCAAGAGAGACAGAGAGACGATGAAAGGAGATATGTAGGAAAAAGAGTACGGACAACGAAGCCTGAATATGATCACGGAACATAGTGCTAAAAACAGTCACTAAAACGTTACTTTAATTTACTGCCAGTACCCCTGCTGTTGCCTTGGCTGATACTGGTAAAAGTTGGCCTCCGAGTTACCTTGAGGATACCCCACATGGCCTTGTGGGCCTTGCGTCGCTTGCTGCCCCTGTTGGGCCTGAGGTCCGCCAGCGCCAGCGCTTGAGCCGAAGCGGTTGCCCCCGTAGAAACCGCTTTGAGCGTGCGCTTGCTGAACACCGCGTCCAGACTGGGGCTGGCCAACACTTTGACCGACACCTACACCAGATGCACCGTCTTTGACGCCAACATTTTGAGAGTAGGGTTTATACGCTGCCTCGGGGGACGTACCACCCGCACGTTGGAGCGAGGGGGCCGACCCTGCCCCGCTGCCCTGACCAAGTCCCATGAAGCTCTGGATAGCTTGCCCACCATACAGTTGTGGGTGCTTTCCGTAGTCGTTCGACGTGAGATTGTTCACCCCCGGTGTGTGATTGTGTTGCGGAGCATGGTGCTGATACAGATCATCGTAGCCTGAAGAGGGGAGCTGGTGTTGTTGACCGTAAAGCCCGCGGCCATAATGATCCGACTGAGACTGCACCGAACCAGGACCCTGCTTGCCTCCCGGAGACGGCGCCGCGCCTTGGGCGGGAGGACCAGGTTGGAACACGGTGGGATACTTGACAAACGGCTGAGGAACACCGTATCCCGAGTTGTATGGGGTACCGTAGTATTGATTTTGTGGATAAGGGTAGTAGTAGGGGAGAGGAGGAGGGTAGCTTTGTTGTGGCCCTTGGCTGCCAGATGGTTGCGGTTGTGCGCCACCCTGAGGAGGGAGCTGCGAAGACTGGGCGTTTGAGGGTTGGAGGATGGTGTTTCCTGGTAGTTGTTGAGAGTTGGGAAGACCCTTGACATCATCATGTCCGAGGACATTGCGGCTTCCTCCAAAGGCGGGTGACTGGGCGTACGATTCATAGAAACCCTAGATCACCTTAGTCACGCAATTCAAACAACAAACGACAACACATACCCTCTGATTATCGCCATATCCATAGTCATTATTAGCGAACGCACCCAAATGCGATGCCTGATGTTGTTGGCCAATTTGACCAAAGATGTTGTAGTCCTGACCCTGTCCAGCAGGCGGGGTGGGCGTGTGGAAGTAGGGTGCTTCCGCTTGCCGGAAGTATGCCGAGTGAGCAGCGGAGGCTTGGGGCTGCGAAGGCTGGGCTACGTGTTGAGATTGCTGGGTGGGATTCTGGGCGGCATCGAGATGAGAGGGAAGGCTGTGATGGGTATATTGGTGAGTCGGTCCTTGGTGCTGAGTCAAGGGTGCTTGTTGCTGGTGTTGGGAAAAGGAAGGGTGAATGGAGGACTGAGGTTGCTGAGAGAAACCGGGCGACGTGGACATTATCGGCTGGCTGACAGAGGTTGATATTGAGGTGTGAGTTATGGTGGACGTGAGGGGCGATTGGGATTGAGAGACGGAAGTAGGTACAGGTACAGGTGCTGGAGGCGGTGCTGGTGGGGGTGGAGCCTGCTGTTGAGGTGCGATTTGAGAGTGTATGGTAATAGGCTGCACCGTAGCCACAGGTGACTCTTGAGCAGGGACCTGGGTCTGAGGCAATGGTTGGATAGGTTGCTGAGGCGACTGCTTTGCCTTGATTGAAGTTGGTTCTGAAGCCGGCGCAGGTTCGGTCCTGCCGAAACAATGATTCAGCCAAAACATCAACAAGGCGAGAAATAACTTACGGAGATGGCTCGACCACATCACCACCGAGGCTCAGACTACCGAATTGCATGCCAACCTTCTCAAGACCGGGGTTGAAGCTTGAGGAAGGCATGACAACAGCCTGATCTGTTGCCTTGTATTTGTTCGCACTACGGTGTGAAGCAGCTAACGATCGTGGAGGAACAGATACTGGGGACTTTGAAGGTGGTGGGACAGTTACAGGTTCTTCTGATGGTGGTTGAGGAGCTGGGGCCGGTTCAGAAGGCACGGGTGCAAGAATCTCTGGCGCAGGTTCTTCCTGAGGCAGAGGGGCGGGGGTTTCATCCTGAACATCTGACTGAGTCTGCACAGGGGAAGACCAAGCATCTTCAGGAGGAGGTTTGACCTGTGGTTCGTCATCCCAAGTAGGGGGTTGTACGGTTATCGGATCCTCCCAACCGTCGCCCGTTGGATCTGAATCGCCATTAACGAATGGTGCAGGAACGGATGCTGATAACTCGGGGGCTGAGGGAGGAGGCGGGCGTGAAGCTGCTGGGGTTGGTGCAACGGCAGGTTTTTCTTGTGGTCTGTGAAAGCCATGTGAGAGATAAGGGATTAGCGAACAGGGACAAGAACAGACCTTGCGACCTGAGCCCAAGAGAGTTTTGACGTTGCTGGGAGCTTGGTGGGTTTTGGAGCGACCGATGTCGGAGGTGTTAAAGTAGCCGGTGCAGATATCGAGTAGTCTTGTGCGCCCCAGGTGCCACTGCCCCATGACGAGGGAGTCGTAAACGACTGCTGAGAAAGGGAGGGATCTGAGAAAGGAGGGTCCGCGTGGTGGTCAGGATCATCAGGAGAGTCATAGTGTGCGGATAAGATGCCATTTGACGAGTCCGGCTTGTCGAGTTGGACTTGGTCGGAGTACTCCTCGACGGGCTGCTTGTCCGCGGAATCCGGGGCGGGTGAAGATGTTTTTCCGGGGTGTGATGGACGCGAAGCATGGCCATTGACGCCGTGTCCTCGTGCTGAGCCGCGACTGCGGGCACCTCTTGTTGGACCACCACGACCACGACCACGACCGCCGCGACCGCCATGAGAGTCGGTGCGATCGCGAGAGGTGGGGTGGTCCTTTGGGTTTGGGTGGGAAGGGGTGGGCGGTTTTTTATCCTTTTTGATTTTCACTGACCACTGTTCGGCATTGCCTGGGATTGCAGGGTGAGAGGGGGAAGGGTAGGGCAGTGAAAACGAGACCTTCGCTGATTCGCTGTGCCGCGAGATGCACGTCGCCGCTGACCTCGATTAAAAGTGACTGGAGGTCTGGCGGAGGGTGAGGAGGAGCGGGATGAGGAGAAGGAGGACGTGCCTTCGACGGAATATCCGGGGAAGAAATCCTGGAGCTGGCTTACTTGCGGGCGGTACTTTGACTCGCTGCCTGGTTCAGACTGCTGGGATCGAAACGCTGCGGATTTGTAGGACATGGTGGACGACTCTGACCTAGAGAACGACGCAACTGGTGGGGTTTCAATTTATCACCGCGACCCCCCCCCAAAAGACCCCCCCAGGAATTTAAATAATTATACCGAGTTGGGTTATCCCTCGCAACGATGCAGCCAGACGACGACGACGACGACGAGCTCGACTTGGCCTTCTCCGTCTCCGCCCACACCGACACCGACGACGACTTCACGCGCGCACTCGCCGACCTCGCACAGCTCCGCGCCAGCGTGCAGAACAACCTCCGTCTCCGCCCAATACGCTCCTTCTCCGCACTCCCAAAGTCGTCGCCCTCATCCGCCTACTACACCCCAGACGAAACCCCGCACCAGGACATCCCCATACACGCCGCCGCATGGAGCCCCGACGTTCTGGCTCTTCGTCTCGCCGCGCCAAGTCACCCCATCCTCGTCGACACTCGGCCCCTCGCAGCCTACAACGCCTCCCACTTTGTCGACAGCGTCAACATCGCCATCCCTTCCCTCATCCTCAAGCGATACCGCAGACCAGGCAACGCCTTCCAGTCCCTCGCTGCTCTGCGCCAGTTCATCACCTCTGACCAGGACAAGCACCGCTGGGACACCCTTCCCTCTTCCCCCTCATGGGATGGTGACGTTGTCATCATGCACGGCGAAGAAACTGACGAGTCCGAAATCACCAACCTCCAGGTTACCGCCTGGGCTCTTCTCCCCCTACTGTCGTCTCTCCTTGGCAATGCTCGCGTGCATTACTTGCGCGGCGGCATAGCAGTCGCTCAATCACACCACACTCTCAAAAATCTCCTCGTCACACAGTCCCCCCATCCTCCAGATTCCGACGATCCAGAACCACCGCTGAGGAGCGCAAGAGGCCACGGTCTCTTCCACCTTAACACCTCTCCCCCAACCCAAACACATTTCGAAATCGATCAACCTATGCCGTCACCCTTGCCGATTATGCCCAGTTCAGATCAGCTAAACGACGCCAACGGCTCCCCTCCACCGTCACATCTCGCCTTCCGTCGCCCTGCACCCCCACGACGTCCAAGCGCACCAAATCTCACCCGCATAGTCACAAATGGCGAAGACGAACAACAGCAATCTTCTCTTCCCCGTCTTCACATCCGCACTGCCCCCACGCGCTCAGCCACCCTGCCCATCACTCCACAACTCTCAGCGAGCCCCAATGGAAACACGCTCTACCTTCCTCCCCAGTCTCCTTCCCACCTCAATCTATTGCATTCACACCACACGCCTCCCACTCTGCCATCGCCGCGCTGGACAACCAGTCCGGCAGAGCTCCTCCCACCACCATCTCCCAGATTCGCCCGTCTGACACCCCCGCGCACACCCGACACACCACTCGCCATGCCTCCTCCCATGCCATCACCACGAACGGCACGACCAGATGACCTCCAGACGACGACGGAGAGCGAGTTCCCAACGTTCACCGTGTCAATGATCCTTCCCAATTTCTTGTATCTTGGCCCGGAGCTAACCCTCCCAGAGCACGTGCAGGAACTCAAGTCGCTGGGGATCAAGAGAATACTGAACATTGCGGCAGAGTGTAATGACGATCATGGGCTCAATCTGAGGGAGAATTTTGAGCGGTATGTGAGGATTCCCATGAGGGATACGGTCGAGGAGGACCAAATCACCAGGGGGCTAAAGGAGGCTTGTCAGATGCTAGGTAGGGGGTCTTTACACTTGATTTTTCCATCGACATCTGAATATGCATTTAATGACTTCGTTTCCTCTGCGTATTTTTGACGACTTCTTTTCAAAGATGAGGCAAATCTGTTCGGAGCGGGTACCTATGTGCATTGCAAGGCTGGCAAGTCGCGCTCTGTGACCGCCGTGATGGCCTACCTCATTCATGCGAACCACTGGACGCTTTCGCGTGCATATGCTTTCGTCCTCGAACGACGCAAGGGGATCTCGCCAAACATTGGGTTCGTCTCGGAATTGATGACCTTTGAGGAACAAGAGCTTGGCGGCAAGTCGGGCGGCGTGATGCCGGTCTCCCCAGAAAACGGGGGCGACTCGCAAACAAACCACGCATATGCTGCGCAGAGTCGAAGACCGGGCCACGCTCGCGAGAGTTTGCCGCCCTTGGTCACGGTGCAAGATTCCGACGAGGTAGGGGAGATTGCCATGGGTCAAGATATGGAGATCAAGGATAGAGAGGGACGTTATCGACACATGCGTCGGGCGCCAGTGGATGAAAATACGCTCCAACCGTTGCGGAGGGTGAGCAAGGCTGGACTTGAGAGTGGGTTTTAACATGTGTGTGGTGTAGCTATACCCGTTTGCATATTACAATTTCGACCTGCTGATGGTGCTTACTACTACCAGCAAGTCGCACGTCGCATTCAGGATCCGGTAGGTTACACTGACCAAGGAACAGACATGAGCAGGTGAACAAATGAACTGCTGGGTACATATCCACCCGTTCATATTTCGCCATAGACCACCTCGCCATCTATGACTGTTGCCTTCACCTTCGTCTCCAGGATTTCTGCAACTGGTATGGTCATGATATCGCGATCCAGAACCACATAATCCGCCTTTTTGCCTATCGAGAGCGAGCCGAGTTTGTCTTCAGCAAACGCAGCGTAGGCAGCATCCAGCGTCATTCCTTTCAGGGCTTGAGCCCGTGTCAGACGTTCCGACGCGTACCTAGTACAGAGCGTGAACCAAATACATCACCGCCTATGCAATGGCGCCGTACCATCCTTGTGGCCCATGAGGCGAATCTCCAGAAACGGAGAGACGAGAAACGGCGGCGTAGAATCCCAACAGAGGGTTAATGCCCTCGACAGGAAAGTCGGAGCCGAGAGGAAGAACCCCCGTGCTGGACGTTCTGGGACAGATGGTGAACATAAGGTCAATACCACAGGGAAAACAAACGCACTCGATCATCGTTTGGTATGCATATGCTCCGCGGATTCTTGCTGGGCCCTGAAGTACATTCAGAAACACGTGCAGTCGAGCAAAGCATGCAGTTACCAAACGTTGTTCTGCATACCACATATCGGTAGTCCTGTGATTTAAAAAATCAAATTTTAACTATTAGAGGCTCAAGGACACAACGAACTCACGCATGCGTGGGTTGTACACTGGGTATTACTGTTTGTTTCTTAGCTTTCTAATCACTGATAAGAGAACAGAGACAAGCCTTGTAGTCGTCCAACTCGTTTTACGTCGTCAAGGGTCATAACTTGTGCATGTTCAATGCGCGGACGCCGTTCCGCTGCCCTTCCATGAACCGAATTGGACAGGATATCCTCGAAGATGTCGAGCACAATGTGATTGGCCCGGTCGCCAATGCAGTGGATGTTCTGTGCAAGTGATTTGGTCACCAGAGGCACAAGAAGTACAAGCTACATACCACTTGCCAACCATCTTCCCAGAATTGCTTCATAAAGGCCGACAATACCTGTGGCTGTACGCGCATGAGCCCGCTAGTTGATGGGTTGTCTGAGTACTGTTTGAAATGAGGCTCAAGTCCCGCGTGCTGGCAAGCCACGAACCGGTTCTAATAAAGCTGCTCCATGGGAACCAAGTGCACCTTCAACGATGTCAGTCACGTCTACAAAATAGCTGGTCAGACAAACCATCAGTGAACAGCTTGACGCTGCGAAGATTCAGACGCTCCGCAATGCCGTAGTCAACGAGACGAGTCAAGTTTTTACCCCAATATTCGTCGGATTCGATGTGACCCATGAGATAGAGCCGGAGCTATGGGAGATGAACATCTCCGGTCCGTACACCTTTGACAAGAAGGCACGTACAGGAAGTTTGCTGGATGAGGCATACCTTGGCAGAGGTCAGTGCATGTTGGCGTGAGTGGACCAAGAGCATACTTCTTATAAAATTCGATCTCCTGGGGATTCGTCGCTGCATCGTGGATAGATGTCAAACCTACGGCATGCGCGTCCCTCATCGCTCTCTCAAAATAGTCGCGTAACTGAGCGTTTGTCGGGACAGGAATTGGCACGATACTCATCGCGTTGTCCACAAAAATTCCTGAATTCCGTGAGCGACTCGGTCAACACACGTGAATTGTTTTACCTGTAGGCTTTCCGGACGGGTCACGGATGATCAACCCCCCGTCCACTTCGCTAGGTAGGTCTCCCATTAGCTGTAGCGCTCGGTTGGAAACCCATGCTGCATGCACATCAATGCGGTCTAGGTAAATAAGACGATCTCTAAGCATATATTCCGTATCAAAGTCATCCTGTAATGTTCAATAAACACAGGTTTAGTGGAGATAAAAGGGACAGACAGCAGTGGGATACTGGGGATCTTGCCACAAATTTTGGTCCCATCCCATGCCTACGATCCAACGGGACGGATCGGCTAGAACGTCGGAGTGTGACTTGACATAGTGAACGACCCGCTGTAATACCTCTGCATTTGATTTCGATGAGCTCGGGTGATATAGCAAGAGAGTTGCATAAATACCGTGCTTTGACTTGCAGCCAGAAAGGTCAAGGTCCATCGCAGCGCCATATTGTATTACGTGTGCATGGGCATCTATTGAAGGTCAGCTTCACACCCGGTCTGCCATCTATTGATTGGTGTACCTGTGAGCCCCGGGATGACGATGCTATTCGGATCCAAGTATGATATGGGGAACAAAGGCTGCCAAAGTTTGAGTGGCCAGGGCAGTTGAAAGTCGGCGAGAACCCCGAGGACATGGCGCTTGCGCCAGCGAGCCTTGATGTCCACTGTACAAGGACATCTTGTCAGAGAGCCAAGGGGGTTCTGGTTTCAAGCTCACCGAGAGACCCGACGTCTGCAATGGTAGTGTTGCTCACGACAATGCACTCGACATTGGGATGTGCTGGGTCGACGGTGTATATTTTGCCAGCTGAAGAACAAAGTGCATAGTCGGGGTGTGCAGGACCAACCCCCAGTCCCGCGCTGAATGCGAGGAGGAAGGCGACAAGTGCACCGAAACGGAAGTGTTGGTGAGACTGCGCAGTCGGCATCATGAACCGACGTCGCTGTCGAAGAGAATTATACTCCACTCCGCTGTAGTTCGAGGACACCGAATCACAAACAAAGCCTCGCTGACTTTGGGAGATCTGTCGAACTAGATAGATAATCGAAAGATTATCTAGTGTATCTGTGAGATGACCCTTAGCTTGCTAAATAAAAAAAACACGCAGACTCACTTCAGTCCTACATAATAGGTTAGGTAAAGGCCGCTTATTGTTTTGGTAACCCTTGCCGCATCCTCCATCATGGACCCCTCCCCGGAATTACTCCATCACCACAAGAAGACGCTCCACTCCAAGCGGTCCTTTGGAAAGTATCCGCATCCAATCGATTCTCCTACTTATGACGCGCAAGTCTCGTTTCATTGTCCAACTCATCTTCAGACTCATCCTTGTCTAGCTCAGAAGAGGACAACGACCCTTTGACCGACGACGGGGGTTCGGCCATCGCTATCCCAGTCTCCCTCCGCGCAAACCGTGCCCTGCATACATCCAAGCAGACCACCCGAGCCAGACATCAGCTGGCATCGAGCTTGCTCTCCGATGACGGCACAGATTCTCAAACCTATGACGGTGACGTTGAATCTAGCATAACCGTGGGCGTAGGTCAGCATCAAGCATCCAAAGGGTTCTTCTACCCCACCTTGCGCCACACATCCTCGAATTCGACACTGACATCTCAGATCGAGGATATTGGACCCTCTCCCTCTACCTCCCGTCACCCGACCCCACCTCCGGTTGCGCAGCCGGTTTTGGTTCCGGAGCCCCTGACTTACAGCGCTTGTAATCCCGCCACGCTCACCCCCGAAGACATCCAGGCTTTTGTTCAGAAAGCGATTAGCGCTGAGCCTGGTCGGCCGTATCACATCAATCAGCCTCCCACTGGCAGACCAGTGCGCATCTTCGCAGACGGTGAGACAGGCAGTGATCTCGTTCGTTGTTTGCATTGAGATATGCTTCAGGGGTATATGATCTCTTCCACTTTGGGTGCGGATCAGTCAGGCCTCGCCGACGTGTATCCCTGACTCTCAGTATAGCCATGCTTTGCAACTTCGACAAGCAAAATTATCTTTTCCGAACGTATATCTCCTCGTTGGCGTGAATACCGATGAAGATGTCTCTGCATACAAGGCTCATTGTGTCATGAATCACCAGGAACGGTTAGTCATATCCGAAAAAAACGCTGCTTGTATTGTTGATTTCGTTTAGATGTGAAGCCGTCCGTCATTGTCGCTGGGTCAACGAGGTCATCCCCGGCAGCCCTTGGATCCTGGACGCCGCATTTCTTGACAAATGGCACATCGATTACGTCGCACATGACGAGGAGCCGTATGCTGCAAAGGGCCACAATGATGTTTATGCGTTCGTGAAGCAAAGGGGTATCCCACGATTTCTAGGGCGCAACGACGATTGAACTGATAGACGTCATATCTAGGCCAGTTTATCCCAACCAGGCGTACGCCCGGTGTCTCTACCTCTGATTTGTTGCAACGAATCATTTCGGGTTATCGTCGACGAGACTTTGACAAGAAGCTGGAACAAATGGGACATGCGGAGCTCATGGCGCATGGATCAGATTTCGAGGACAAAGGCAATACCGGTTGAAACTCGAAGTCCTTGGCTGCGATAACAATATTTCTAATTAGCGAACGGCGTCGTCGTTGCAACCTGGGCTCGATAGTAGATGCATGTGGGCAGAACACAAGTACAGTATATCAAATACAAGAATACGTCACAGCGGATTATGTTGATGGTGTCCTTCAATGGAACAAATAGGAAGTGGGTTAACAACAGGTGGGCTTGTTCCCAGAAACGCTACGCTAGTTTGAACTTTTTCTCTTCGTGCTCCTCTTTCTTGAATGTTTCCTCGGATGAGGGATACGGTAGTTCCGAGGTTGGCGTAGAACTGCGTTTCCGTTTGATCGATGCCTCTTTTTGTTTCGATTTCTGCTTGGCGAACATGGCCATGATACCATCTTTGCGGTTGGCAATCGGTTCGATGAATTTGACTGATTCTGCGCCGACTTTGCCAATTTCCTTTGGAACTTGATAACTAGACCCCATTGAGCAAAATAGAGACTGATCAGGTCGGGGTGCGCACCATTGGAGCGGTGCCTTGGTGTCCTCCCAAGGGTGAAGTAAACGAGCGAGATGAGCGGACCATACTCGCGAAGAGGTGTCCAACCATTGGTTGATCTCATCTACGGTGGAGAAGATGACGGGTTGTCGGTCATGTAACCAGCTCAGGGCTTTGCTTGCATCGGTAGTGACGATGGCAAAAGTGTACGTTGGCTGCGATTGACCTAGAGTGAAAATGATGTTTCTGAAGCAAGCGAAAGCAGAGAGAAGAGCGAACTTTTATCAATCGTTTCGTCGTATAGCCCCGCCATGAGCATGACTTTGCCGTCGGGATGCTTGGTGAAGTGCGGTAGCTTATCCTTCCCTTTCGTCTGCCATTCATAGTATCTGCATCTGGAGTTCATCATAATGTGTAGTGGCGGAAATGTAATACTATACCCTTGGGAAACGACAACACAGCGGTTCTTGCCTCGGAACTTATTCCACATGCCAACGCCTTCGATAATGTTTTCAGAGCGAGCATTGATTGCCTGAGAGCCCCTGCTGGCGGGTTCTCTGCCATAGTGAATGCCCCAGCGCATCGTTTGGATGACAAGAGAAGTAGAGGTCGGATCCTTGGACTCTGACTCCGGGTGTGTCGTTGCGGCGCCCGCATTGCTGGTTCGGTATTGTCTGATGACCGGTGCATTTGTGTTGGGTGCTATGTTGTAGCGAGGCTAGTATGATATGATAATGCAAAGGTAACTGTTAGAAAGTCGTTCAAGATGGAAAAAACAAAACTAACCGCAAAGTCGTTCTCTCCGATCCATTCAGCGACGGCAAAGTCAGGATAGCCGGGGAGCTCGCGAATCTGGGCACGCTGCGAATATATCAGCATGAAGAAGTAACTTACAAATGCCACTGCGTGACTTGGGCGTTGCAGGACCATTTACCTGAAGACCGAGTGCATAACGTCCACACATCAAGCCTACTAAGGTAGAGTAGACATCAAACGGGGCAGATTGGTCATGCGCAGCGGTTGGAACAAGTTGGGGCGACTCGCCAGAGGCGACACTGATCCGGGATTATGACTAGACTGGTGACCAGCCGTCCAAAAGAGGCCAGCACAAGGCAATCCGTCGATAGACGGACTGGTAAATCTGGGTTTGAATTAGCAGGGCGAGCAGGCTCCCACAGTCATCTGATCTTTAGCCAATGAAATAATGAGTATTTTCGCCATCGAAATTTTGAGAAAACAAAATTAAAATTAAAATGAATGATAAGATCAAGCCAATGATCAAGTTCCCATGTGACATCGCTCAATGGATATCATCGTTCACAACATTCGAAGCGCTCCAACAAACTTTCTCAGACATGTGGGGCGTGTGGTTTTGATCCATCCACAAGCAGACAGCAGCAATGAAAGGCATGTAAGAGGCTATGATAGTTCTGGCGGCACGACGGCTATCGAGGGACAGCGGTACTCAGTCGTCATGCGGGAACAATGGACTAAATGTATTCATACCTATCGAGGGACAGCGGTACTGTATACCCGCATCAGCAAATCATAGTTTGGTGACAGTGACACAATCTGGTCACAGTGTTACAGCAATGTCACAATGTATTACAGTATCATTACAGCACTATAGTAACCTGTTACAGCACCAGGGTGACACAATGACAGTCACTCATTGTCACAGGTATGTCACAGGACCCTCACAGGCCGTACGGTTGCTATACCGCCTCACTCGGCTACTCTAAGTCCCTAATGACTAGGAAAATGCTAATTTCATTTTCCTAATCTTTAGGGACTTGGAGTTTTTTTCGAACAAGTGTGTGACATGACCACTGTCACTTGTGTCA
>JBBPSB010000500.1:0-16865 GCA_038093375.1 Xerocomus brunneocitrinus
ACTCCTTTGACCATTGATCGTCCAGACAGTTGACCAATTCGTTACTGTCAATCATTCGCATTAGGCCATCACGAGTGATTATAGCAAGTTGCTTCTCGTTGGCTATGTGTCGTGGGTTGCCATCCGCCCAATCTGCGATATTTCTTGGCCAATTTCTCAGATGGGACAGACGCCCCGACCCGATGGGCTCCACAAAACCATTTTCATCGGCTTTACGCAATTCCGTATCAGAGAGGGGTCCTGCATACGAGAAAAAGAATAGCAAAAGCACGTAGAGGAAGGATTCCACGTCATCGAATTGCGTGTGCTTGCCGCCCCAAAGTACGTTGTAGGAAATGCACGGAAACGTTCCCTGTTCAAAACGACGGAGAATTATGAACTGCTGCATACGGTTCTTAGCCCCTTCACAGGTTTCCCGTTGTCGGGTTCGGGATGGGGGTTTTGTCCAACATTCCGACGGCGTCGTTGAAGTGGAGGTTCAACCCGCGCAGCCGGCGTAGGTTCTTCAGGTAACTGCAGAATGGCCATGTCAAAGTCGATCAGATACCCTCGCTCTTCTCCGGGTCGACGCCCGAGAATAATGTTGTTCTCGCTGATATCCCTGTGCAATATGCCGATGCTCGTGAGATATTCATGACCTTCCATATAATACTCCATCAGCATCCCTACAATCATTAAAATACAAAAGAGAAACATACCTAATAGCGTACCGCGCAATCCTCGCACAAAATCATGCACACCCCAGAAGTATTTCACCGGGCGCTTCAACTCGGATATAGATATGGTCAGCACTCGGTTCTCGATGAACAGTTGCTCGATCTGATGATCAAGGGACCCCCGGATCACACCGAGTGTCGTGCACTCCTTTCCGTATCTCTCCGCCTTGAACGTCCTTATCACGTCTCAGTATACGCCTGCTAGATGAAAGAGACAACATACTTGATCGGCACGACCATATTAGCATGACGATCGCTATTCATCAGTTTTCCATCACCGCGTCTTGTTCTGCAGCTCGCCCGAGATCTTGCCATGCCATTTTCAATGCCAGTAGCTTCGTTTCGTCATGAAGATCCACGACACAGAATACCGTCGTCCTCCGTCCGCGAATGGAGCTGGCAGTAAACAAGATTCCAATGCATATGTGGCCATACACCCGCATCGGGGAGAACACATAGCGATTTGCTTTCACCGTCTCCTCCTCAGTCTTGCGTTTCTTCGAGTCTGTTTCCTTCTCCTCGTCATCTATTTCGGAGTGAGGTCTCTTTGACAATGTGGAAGAGAGACCAGGTTGTCTTCACAGAGCAGCTGAAGTAGTGCGGGGACGGGAAGGGGCTTTGGACAATGCGACTCTTAGAAGAGGATCTGGCACCGAGAACATCTGATTCTTCGTCCGTGAGAATCCCGAGCAATGGCTGACATTTATGAGAACACACGCTTGTTCCTTCCCTGCTTTACGTTTAGATTGTGCCCCAGGTCCTCGCGATCTGCCAATGCGAAGCCAAGCAAGATCCGTATGAATTCAATGCAACCACGTCCGTCCGAAAGCAGTCGTTCCGTTCCGCTGCCCTCTCCGCGCAAGAAGACCGCCTTGTCCTTGGTGACCGCAATTCCGAGCACATAGTGCACCCATGGTTGTGCACGTTTAAACCCGCGTGCGTACCGTTGCACCTGTTCGATGCCCGCTTTGACGTCCTTGTTCTTCGACTCGCCGACCATCCGTGCAGCTGTAAAGTTGACATACTTTTGGTCAACCGACTTGAAGTCATCTGTGAACGCTTCGATAGGCAATAAGAGGAAGTCGGGCCTCATGTCCTCTCCGTCTGGTTCGTACGACAGTGGCACAGCATGGGTCTAGTGCTTTGGGGCCGCGAGGCGATGACGCAGCGCCTTGTGCTCTGCGGCTAGCTTTGGCTCTGCGACCTTGAAAGCACGATCGGTGATGTTGTTCATGAAGGCAACGAGCTCATCTTCTTTCAGAGGTTCCCTGGGGAATGTCTTCCACCTGAATTTGTACGTCGTCGCCTTCTGCTTTCCTTTTCCCTTCGCATCAGTCTGGTTTTCCTTTCCTTTCGTATCCGTAGACGCTCCTGGTTCCGGGTCGCCGCTCTCCGAGTTACGATGATCGCAGCCGTACAGATCTGCGTCCTCAAACGCCTGTTCAATGGCCCGATTCTGGAATGAGTGTACCCCCGAGGTCACAATTGCCACGAGTGCCGGTGTCTTCGAAAACTTTTTTCGCTGAACGTATAACAAGTCAAGATAGATCGAGTACAAAGAAGGATAAACGTACGATGATGTTAAGGATTCGCGTGTACTTTCTCGAACTTGCTACCGAGCTGGTTGCATCATTAGCACGCGTCAAAGTAGCCATTGGGTGAAGTGGGAGAACACGGATTACAGAGTGAGAATGATGAAACAGGACTTACCGTCGATACTTGTGCGCGTCTTATACTAAAATTTCATCGCCCTCCGGGCATCCCTGCACCAGTCTCAGTCAAAATCATGTATCAGAGCACAGTACTACCGTGCAAATAGTGGTACATCAATGTGCTAATCGATTGTATGCGGATCCAAGACTTGAAGCTTGAAGCACTGATACATCATTGATGTATTACTATGATTGATATTCTACTAGACCACAGTACCGATGGTATGAATGATATATCAGACAAAGGTAAGCCAAGAAACTGGCCAGATGACTTGACTGATACATTAAATAGCTTGACATTGAAGCCATCGACAACCTGACCGATACATCACTCCCTGCCGGGCGTGGGAACTGCCGCTGGTTGTCATATATCGATGATGGTACGCTCACATTCAAGTGGCTAGCGAACCCGACCGATATATCACTCTGGGCGCGGGAACTGTCGCCGGCTGTCACATATCACGGTACGCTCACATTCAGGTGGCTGATACATCACTAGATGAGCCTCTCCCGCGCCCTCATGACCTGATACATCACTTCCTGCGCCCTCGACGAACCTGACCGATACATCACTCTGGGTGCGGGAAATGCCGTCGGATGTCATATATCACGGTACGTTTCCATTCGCTTTCCAGGTGGCTAGGCTGATACATCAAAAACTAGATGAGCCTGTACTCACGCGCCCTTGACGACCCGACTGATACATCGCTCCTCTGCCTACAAGCCCCCACGACCTGCCTGATACATCACTTCTCGCGCCTTCAACAAACCTGACCGATATATCACTCTGGGCGCAGGAACTGTCGCTGGTAGTCATATATCACGGTACGTTTACATTCACGTTCCAGGTGGCTAGGCTGATATATCAAATCACTAGATAAACCTCTACCCCCGCACCCTCACGACCTGACTGATACATCACTTCCCGCGCCCTCAACGAACCTGACCGTTATATCACTCTGGGCGCGGGAACTGTCGCTGGCTGTCATATATCACGGTACGCTCACATTCACTTTCCAGATGCACTAGGTTGATACATTTAAGAACTAGACAAGCTGGATTAAGTAGATCTCGATGTACCATTGTTGATTCCACCTTTAAGAGTCTTCAGAATCCATCGCCGACAATGTAGGAATAGTATCCCACGAGGACTTAAACGCAACAACCATAGCACCTCGGAGCGCTGCCTGCCGTTTAGCATAGGCAGCCGAACCTTCGCGATCAGCATCTTTTTCGAACGAGCGAGCAGATGCACGTCGCAACCATATGCCCTGCTCCCACTCCAAAAAAACTAAAGTCCTCCGCATTTCCTCTCTTAGTAAAACAACTTCTTCCGCCCAACGAGCCTCGCGTGCTCGCGCTTTGCACCATTCAACTCTCAAACCTTTCGGACAATAAGTCGATCACCATGTATCAGATAGCATAGACTTACAGTCCTGAAGATTATCGTCATTCATCCCAAGGACGCCTGGAACCTTCCAAATCCATGACAAATCTCTTGTACCTTCCGTTTGACCATCGAGCATATCTGTCATATGTCTCATGTCGCTGTAATGCAATGGCCGAAGCTGATCCTCCCATCCCGACTTCTTGAGTGATGCACTCAGCGCAAGTAAAGCTTGACGTGCGGCAGTGTACTTTGCTTTTGCCTGACTCCGTTTCTTTGCCGCATAGTCAAGAGCGGCGCGTGCGCGTGTGTTTGCGCGTTGACCTCGGATGTTAGTCGCTTTGAACATGGTGAGATGGGCGTGCAATTGAATACTGCGTCGAACTTCATTTAAGGCATCGTTAGCTTGTGCATACCGTAATTCCCATTCTATGAGTCTGAGACGCTCATTGCATGCGGGTGCATCTGGACCAAGTTCTGACGGTAACCAGAGTTTGACCTCTTCTGGCCTAATGGTTCCGTCATGAGCATCTTCACCAGAGCCCGTCGCAGTGGCACGCAGTGCTGAAACGACAGGCATATAGAGTAGCTGTGCTTGGATCCATGCGTCTATCCTCCTTTGAAGTGCATTGCGGCGTACGGTGATGTTGGATTTCTGGAGATCAGTAGCATGGATCCCGAGTGATGCCACATCACTGGTCAGTCGATGCCTAGTAAGAGTGTGAGATGTGTCCGCCTCTCATTCGCGACCCTTACTGTAGTTCCTGAATGTCTAATCCCGAGGAAATCAGGATTAACGGTGAGATGTCCGCTTGCATGGACAAATCAGATTTTCCTTGTAGATCTCGTGTTTCCTGCTCTGCTAGACGTAGTCTAACGGCAGACTGTGTCATAGCTACATTTAAATTGGAGTTGCAAGTCAGATGTTAATATGGACACAACGAATTCGATCACTAACGTGCGATCTGACTCTCAAACGGATTGGGGTTTGAGTTATCTCCTTCCCATCGTTGCACTTCATTGAGCCATTTTTGTAGATTGTTTGCCTCGATGGTACTCTCGAGCTCTTGAAGCTCCCGACGATGAATCAGCGTGCTCCTCTGAGCTTCAGTTAATTTACGGAACATGGCTTTCCCTGGAATGCGGAGTGAGATTTGTATACTTCATATTATGAGCGGTGTTCGCAGCATACCGAGTCCTATGCACTTTTTCCAATTAGAATCACCAAAGTGATCGTCGAGATGATCACGACGAGAACCGGGTCCCATCTCTTTGGTACTTGATGCGACGCGGTTAAAGTTCGCCCAACCGCGTTCTGGTGCCTCTCCGTCAGTCCGGCCGACCCAACGAGTGAAATTAAATGAAAAAGCTGTCTGACAACTTTGTACGTGTGCCTTTAAATGGAACTTTGGCACGAAAAAGCGAACGAGCTTGGAACTGTGATTCAGATGGATGTGAGCCGGTAGTGTTGACATACGGCTCCAAAGTTTCTTGTGCCACTGACACGCGATGTCATAGGAGAAGTTGAACATGACCACTGCAAAGTGTGCAACGGCCGAAAAGACTAAATAATCCATGTTGGTGTATCTGATGAATGAGCGCGTTAACCCGAAAATTAAGTACAAATACTCACCTCTCTCCCTTTTGAAGGTCACCCACACCATTTGGTAGCTTCATCTCATGTCGTGCACAGTCTACCGTTCCAATACCCGTTGCTGCAAGCCCACGTGATGATTTTGAATCGGCCATGTTGACAGCGCTGTGAGTAACACAGGTACTTTTCTGTCGGGATACATTAGTAGGATCCTGAGCATTGTAAATCACTTACTTCTTGAGGGATATGGCGAGAAGGATCTGCCAAGTAGTTTTTGTACGATTTTTCTTCGACAAAGTATGCCCAACCTTGGTTGAGACTCGGATCGTTTTGCTCCAACGACACCATCTTCCGTTTCAGGCGAAAATTGGCATCGATCGCTATAAATAGTGCATAGATCCAGCTGTAATATATCAGCCAGTGACCTTGAACCACAGCGCACAACTAACCCTTGCTCCGGCGCCTTTTTCTCCCAGTCCAATGGTAGATTAATCCCGGGATGAGGACAGGCGGGGCATTTCACAGCACACTCGCCTTCTTGGGTAGCCTCGATCCCCTTTGGATCATGGCCCCTCCCAGCGCGTTTGAGTTGTTTGAGATGCCGGAACTCACGAACCATTCGGAGAAAAGCAGGATAACGGTCCTATATGAGTTGTCAGTCACAATATGCAACAAACCAAATCTGACATACTCGTATTTCTACAAGGCCTGTGTTATCACTAAGGCGAGCAAGGCTAGAATAAAACTCGTAGCTAGACACCTTAGACTCCATGGAAAGGAGATGGAAAGCCTTAAGGACCGCAAACGTAGTTGCGGTGCGTGGTCCCGCAGTAGTCGCAGGAAACCAGCAACTCCGGAGAAGCTGCTTATAGTGGGTCTGCGCCTGTTCACAGCCACAAAAATCCAGGCTGATTTCGTGTATGCCATTGGTGTGGATCACCACAAAGTCGTTTCCGGGGGCTGGTTTGCAATTATAACAACGAACTCCGGGCGGGTGTCCCAATTGAACACGTAGTCCCAATGACTTGAGCGTTACTTGCTGGAAATAGTCGCCATTCCACTCCTGAAGGTATTGTGTCCATTGAAATAGTAACATGTAGCAACATGGGAAAAAAAGGTACCTCGATTCTGTGTAATGGACAGGTCGAATGGGAAGCTAGGATGCATTCTTCGCAGGTAAGATGCATTCCAAAGCAATCCTCACAGCGATAGCGAGGAGCAACATTGCTCCCACAATCACAAAGCTGCCGTGTATCACCCCTTCGCCCTTCTAGACGAATGAATTCATCAAGAAATGTTGAGCGTTCCGGTAACCACTGCAGCAATGGATGGATCTGTTGGTCGTTACTGGTCAGCCTGAGAGTGATATATCATGAGGCTTACGCTGGCTATCGGCCTCTTTCCGTTCTCGTCGGCGCCCTCAGCGATGTCAACAGTTTCAATTGGCATCATGTCCATGGTTTCTGGTTTATCCACCAGGCTCATATCCTCTGAAGCTCTAAGCAGAGGATCAGCTGTATCACTTGGCTCCATAACATTTGACTCGGGCAGCTGAGCAACTGTGAACGCTGTTTGAACAGAAACCTCACCAAATTTGTGGGCCCTGTATACATGATGTCGCTTGTACTCGGGTTCGGCGGTGGTGGTTGGAATATCGTACTTCACAAGGCGAGGTTTCTTGGATACCCGCTGGCGGGTCATACTGTGTGAGAAGAAGAAAGAAATATAAACATGTGGGACTAACTGGAAAGGATTCTCAACAGCGAAAAGTTCGACGTGGGAAGGGGATTATGAGTATTGAAGCTATAAAGCATCATCGTTCGTTGTACACGGCACCTCTGATTTTTGACCTGCAACCAATTTGTGAGTCCCATTCTCATCACTATAATCACCTCTGACCTGTGGTTCGGCATGTAGACGACCACAAGGTTTCCCGCACTCCACACTATGAGTACCCGTCCACCGCAGTTTCCTCTCCGTGACTGTCAGGTTGGATGGGCCATCTCTCACTTTTATGAGCGTGGGATATGGCACTTCACTAACCGCAATGACTGTCGTGAATTCTTCACTGGGCTTGCCACCATGTTTGAGGAGGAGTGGTCAGTGAGAGATATGCTTTTCCCCGATGTACCTCGAAAAAGTCCATTGGACCGTGCACAGCATTGCGCGCTAGAAAAGATGCGTTTAGCCCTTCGGCGTGTAGGTGGCTCCAGTTGACTTCACAGACATAGCTGATGACCGTACCTTAGCAACTATTTTGGCTTTGGAGGTGGATCGCGTTTGGTCAAGAACATTTTGGGATCAATTTCGCAGTTTGTGATGCTTGAAGTTAGAGTTACGAAGTTTGCATTTGCGTGCTCAATCCCTACGTGTACCGCGACTTGCTGGCAACAGATCTTGGCCAATACTTTCTTGTAGTACATTTTTGATATCTGTAATGAATGCAAAAATTGGCAAACGACACCCTGAATTGAGTTGACTATCGTCCATGACGGTCCTTGTGGGTGTAGGTTGGTGATACTTATATGGTGTAGTCGCGACGTGGTTCATATGGCTTGGAGCCTACTGTGCGTGCATGTGCCAGACTGCAAAACTGAGTTCACATACAATGTAGTGTATGATGGAATGCGGCACCCATTCTATGTAGTATTATATCTCGGAGGCTACTCGTTGAACATGTTTATTTATGGTTTCCAAGGTAGTAGTAACCATTACCTGCAGCGTAGTAGAGTGAATCATGGACTATACGATTGTATGTACCTGCACCATAGAGTAAACTTTCATGATTGCGTGTATGCAGTGATTCAGTGAACTCGACATGTACAGTTAGTTCATGAGACTTGGTTCACATTGTGGTTCATGCAACGGTACTGATATGATGCACGCCATATCAGAACTTATGTAGTATGAGATTACTCGACGAAGTTACCATGAACATTCCATTGCTCTATGGTGCGGATAGTGTACTACTGAAACTGTAGACACACGATTGCATGTATGTAAATATTGGATGTACATCTCACTCGGTACACTGCTTTATGGTGCAGGTATCATGCTGCTGGGACCATGATCGCCTGTGTGATCTTGGTTCGTTCATGTCCAGGTCTTGTCATCTGAGATTATTTGTCCCATTTCGGGAGTGATGCACATGGTCTTGTGGGGGCAGGTTCAGCGTCGGATATTCCAATGTATTCATTGAAGCCAATGCCGACTCGAAAAGTGCTCTACGAGAAGATCCCATCTAACCTGTCCTAACTTGTTCCCTGCCAACGACTATAATTTGCCACCGTGTTTGACTCCATGAAGGTCCGTTGTCGGGGAAAGAAGTCACATAGGGTATCTATTGAGAACATCAGCCGTTGCCCAACAACAGATTGTGGAATCTCATTACAAGAAGGGGCGTGTACTTCCTTGAAGGAGCTTCGATGAATTTGAGTTCAAGTTTGCGGGCAATCCGGAATGACAACGGACTGAGGGATTATTGGTGAGCATTAGAGTTGCATGATATACCAGACAGTGTGACTAGCATGTTCCCAGACACCGTCGTAATATACTAGACATACTGACCAGCATGTTACCAGACGTCACACACATTTCTCCCCAGTACGTGCATCCCCTGGTGACTGACACCATATTTTCTCTCTGTCATTGGTCGTTTCCCTCTCTTATCCGTTGTGTTTCTCCCTCGTGATTGTTCTTACTATGCCTCCATCATCCTGGGCGAGTGCCGAGCAGGAAGCATTGCTGCAAGAATTCCATGATGAATTTATCCAATGTCAAGCGAAGAGAGATTATACCAATTTCTGGCCGCCACTCTTCGAACGCTGGTTTGCCAAATATCCTGAGCGAGCCATTGTATTTCCAGACATACCTGCAAATGTGGAACTCTCAAAGGAGCAGAAAAAGACCCTTGCAGAGGCAATTGACAATCGAAAGGATGTATGTGATTTTTCTTTCTTTTCCGCAAGTTCTAATATTAATGGGTGATTTAGCAATTGCGCAACAAGTTGCGAAACATGTGGGGCGCAAAAAGGAAGGCTCGGCAAGCAAACGATATGGACATTAAGGCCACGTCGGCCTTGATAGCTGATTTGATCCATGCTAAAGAGGGTCGAAAACGTAAGCCACAGAAGATTGAAGCTTACATGAGTCTGTACTACGAGGAAAAAGTGCGACCCACGATTGAAAGTGCAAGCGACGTCAACAAAGCTGATGCAATGGCTGCAGTGTCCACGGGTGGACAAGGGGATAGGCTCTCACCCACACTAGCCATTATTATGAGCAAGACACGCGAAATGTTCAAAAAGGAGACGCCCGAGGTCTTGAGCAAAGTGGAGGAGCGTTGGAAGGAGATGGTGGCTGAAAAGGAGCGGGAAACAGAGAAGAAGACAAGGGAGCCGCAATAGTAAGCCTCGATAAGACAATGCTCATGTGGAGACTTACTTTATGGGCAGTTATATCAACCGGCTTGTTCCTACTCTCGCGCAGTTCTTGACTGGGCTGCAGGAGCTGACTGGCTGGTCATTCAGCATCTTGATGGGCGGACCCACACCTGAGGGCGCAGGGAAAATTGAGTCTTCCAGCATGCACGTTGGTGTCACAGATCTGGGCCATACCTTCGACCAGGTTTTTCCAGAGTTTAATAATGCCATCATGCGGCCATACAGGGAATTTCTGGATCGTTCAAGAGGTAAGCAGGCAAGGATCCGAGTCCGTTTGCCATGACTGATAATGTCTGCAGCATCTGCATCGCCGAAGGAAAGCACTGTTGAGGCTATCCGGTTGTCGCCGAGACCGGAACTTGAATCCAGTCTTACTACGCTTGCACATGATGCAAGTCCAAGTGTTACGTCAGCACCACCGCCGCTACAGCTGTCAAGTCCTGGCACTTCATGGTCAAGCATAGACGCTGCCCTTCCTCCAGTTTCCTTGGAAGATGTTTCTACTCCTGTGCTGGACAACTTCACGTATAACTTTGGTAATTTTACCCCCATCGATCCCCTTGATCATTTTCTGGCGACATACGGTTCTGAACTACAACCACCCCTCCCTGCAACCACTGATGCGGTCTTGCTTCCGAATACTTTGACAAGGGAGGGAACAAATCTGGACGCATTTACAAAAATCGTGGCCTCTGCCACTGCCGGGGTTGCTTCTCTTGGTCCTATGCCGGGAACATCGGGTGTGCAAGATCCGCAACCCATGTGAGCAAATGATGCGACGGCGCAGCCAGTCCCACCCAGCGCGTCACCACCAACAGGTGACTTACAAGTAGCCGGTGAAACTGTCGAGGTTGCCTCTCTTCGCCCTATGCTGGGAATGTCTGCTGTTCTCTCAACGCAAGTGATTCAACCCACGCAAGCCATTGATGTGGTTGCGCCATCAGTTCCACCCAACGCATCACTACCAATGGGTGACTTACAAGTCACGGCCGCTGCCACTGCCGGTGAGGTTGCCTCTCTTGGCCCTATGCCAGGAACAAAGTTGGGGGTGCAAGATCCGGCTGTCTCTTCAATCCGATCGACACAAGTAGTCCAACCAGTATCCCAAATGAATGATGTGGTGGCGCTGTTGGTTCTGCCCAACACATCGACCCCAGTTGACTCTATTGTTACACAGCCGTGCTCTTCTGTGTCGCAAATCGCATCAAATTCAAACGATATCATATCCACAACACAATCTCTGTCCAATGACCCCGGGCCAAGATTGGAGACTGGACCTGCTGAACCCGCCAGAAAGCGTACACGACAACCTTCAAGGCGTAATCAGGTATCGAATTCCATTGGGACGGAGTCCGGCAATCCCAAGAAACGTTCCGCAGCAGGCGGCAATGTGAAAACTGCCGCTCCAGTCAAGTAGGTGGCTGGTTCGGCATACATATGGGTGACTAACATGGTGCCTAGAAAACGTAAGACAAAGTAGCAGTTTCTGATGTCGGGTATACCAGGCAAAGATGGGTGATTAGTAGCTATGCGATGTATCAGTCCTTCATTTTGCCGCAGCGTTTGTTCTCAATTGATATATCATTAAGTGCACGTCTACAAAGAGATGTACTACCGTGAGAATAAAAATAGGACGTGCACAACGGAGGCTAGTCCATCTATGTAGACAGCGGTTGTGACAAAATAGATATACTATGGATTCAAAATCATCATTATGACCCAACCGGTGCAATCGATTACGCGTAGCATGTGAACAGATGGATCGAGGGCTATATTTGTGAAGTATGCAGCCTAGAATGTTTTGGTCACAGCTATCGAACAGTAATAGATGACATTACCAGATCGTTGCAATTTCCCAGGTTCTCAATGTTCAGAATGTTCGAACAGCTGGGATGGCTGTCGAGCCAGGCATCGATGGTGTGCTCTTCCACCATCTCTGCCCTGGTAATTCGGCCGGTATGGTTGCGTTGCACTATGTGAATGATTAGAGTGTGTAGTATGGTGGGGTTCAAAGAACGCCTACAGTAGATGAATACGTGTTTGGGTTGCTGCGACATCACAGTATGTTATTGAGTTCACTAACCAAGCGTGGGACTGAAAATTTTCGGTGTAGGGATCAGCCTGGTCGACGAGGTGAATGACACGTGGAGGTAAAGAAGTCAGTTGGATCCTCAGTGATAAGCACAACGATGTATCAGGCATTCTTCAGCACGACATGTGCAGTACTTAGCATTGTCTGATACATCGCAAATTCCGTGCCCAGGAAGTAATATATCGGTCGGTTGTTGAGGGGGAGGATAGATGCTCGCCGAGTCATTTAATGTATCAGCCTGATCTCTGGAGACCGAACGGGAACGTACCGTGATATATCACGGCCGGCGACATTTCCCGCGCCCAGGGAGTGATGTACCAGTCAGGTCGCGAGGGCGCGGGGGTAGAGGCTCATCTAGTGATTTGATGTATCAGCCTAGCCACCTGGAACGTGATTGTGAACGTACCATGATATATGACAGCCGGCGACATTTTCCCCTGCCCGGGAAGTGATGTATCAATAGGTTGGGTCGTCGGGGGCGCGTGGGTACAGGCTCATCTAGTTATTTGATGTATCAGCATTGTCATCTGGACAGCAAATGGGAACGTACAGTGATGTGTGACAGCCAGCCGCATTTCCCGTGTCCAGGGAGTGATATATCGGTCGGGTCGTCGAGGGCACGGGAAGTGATGTATCAATCAGGTCGTCGAGGCGCGGGGGTACAGGCTCGTCTAGTTATTTGGTGTATCAGCCAAGCTAGCCACCTGGAATGCGAATGGAAACGTACCGTGATATATAACAGCCGGCAGCATTTCCTGCGCCCAGAGACTGGTGTATCAGTCAGGTTGTCAAGCGCGCGGGAAGTGATGTATTAGTCAGGTCGTCGAGGGCACCGGGATACATGCCCATCTAATCATTTGATATATCAACCTAGTCACCTGGAACGCGAATGGTAGCGTACCGTGATATATAACAGCAGGCAGCATTTCCCGCGCCGAGGGAGTGATGTGTCGGTTGGGTCATCGAAGGAATGGGGATACAGGTCCATCTGCTTATTTGATGTATCAGCCTAGCCATCTGGAAAGCGAGTGGAGACGTACCGTGATATATAATAGCTGGTAGCATTTTCCGATTTCCCGCACCCAGAGTGACGGATCGGTCGGGTCGTCGAGGGCGCATGAGTACAGGCTCATCTAGTTATTTGATGTATCAGCCTAGCCACCTGGAAAGTGAATGTGAACGTACCGTGATATATGACTGCCGGCGGCATTTCCCGCGCCCAGGGTGATATATCAGTCAGGTTCATCGAGGATGCAGGAAGTGATGTATCAGGTCATGAGGGCGCGGGGGTAGAGGCTCATCTAGTAATTTGATGCATCAGCCTAGCCACCTGGAACATGAAGGTGAGCGTACCGTGATATATGACAGCTGGCGACAGTTCCCGCGCCCAGAGTGATATATCGGTCGGGTTCGTTGAGGGTGCGGGAAGTGATATATCAGTCGGGTCATCGAGGGCGCGTGAGCACAAGCTCATCTAGTTATTTGATGTATCAGCCTAGCCATCTGGAAAGCGAATGGGAACGTACCATGATATATAACAGCCGGCAGCATTCCCCACGCCCAGGGAATGATATATCGGTCAGGTTGTCAAGCACGTAGGAAGCGATGTATCAATCAGGTCGTCGAGGGCACCGGGAAACATGCTCATCTAATCATTTGATGTATTAGCGTAGTCACCTGGAATGCGAATGGTAACGTACCGTGATATATAACAGCTGGTGGCATTTCCCGTCCCCATGGAATGATGTATCAGTTGGGTCATCGAGGGAACGGGGATACAGGCTTATCTGCTTATTTGATGTATCAGCCTAGCCATCTGGAAAGCGAATGGGAACGCACCGTGATATATCACGCTAGTAGCCAGCGGCATTCCCCGCACACAGGGTGTGATGTATCGGTCGGATCGTTGAGGGCACAGGGATATAAGCTCATCTAGTTATATAATGTATCAGTTAGGTCATCTAGAAAACGAATGCAAACGCACATGATGTACGACTGATGTATCAGTACCTGGCAGCATTTCCCGTGCCCAGGGAGGTGGGCGCGGGGATACAGGCTCGTCCAGTTTGATGTATCAGTACCTTTCTGTACGGGCAGGAATTTTTCACTGGCTTACCTTTATTTAATATATCACACTCCCAGGTTTCCCGCACCCTGCGAGATAGTTTGCCTCGGGTGATGTATCAGCATGATTCCGATGTGTGTGCAATTCCTGGCTCACCTTTGTCTGATATATCATGCCTGCCACACCCCAACGAGATAGTTTGCTTGGGTGATGTATCAGTGGTAACACGACATACATTATGTAAGCGCGTTTGTGGCTAGAATCCCCTGCCAGCATGCGTAATATATTAGTTTTCTTCTGCACGGCGCTGCCAATCAGCGCAGCTTATTGGATATATCACAGGTAATGTCCATAGGCAGGCAGTCATACATTACTGATACAATAGTCAAGCTACAAATGATTTACCTATATGATGTACCACGGTCTGGTGCTAATTAGCAGGTCATTTGTGTATCAAAACCGCTGCATCGACTCACCCGCGCAGTATCCTGCGCAATGCCCTGCGCCGAGATACGCGAAGTCGCACGCGAGAGCGTCGTCGCGTACGCCTTATGGGCCATTTGGTTGCCACCACCTTGGTCCGGTGCGGACGTGGCGCCGAGCAGGAGCTATGAGACAGAGACTGAGTCGGGATCTGAGAGCGCAGGGTTGTCCGTATCGAGTTCGCTGGACATGGGTCAGGCAGACGTCTTGTCGAGTTCGTTCTGCACTTCGATCACTTCGGGAGATACGCGCGCAAGCGAGGAAAGGTATGCGTTCATGGCGACAACTGAAGCGCCGAAGCCGACGTTTGCGCATATCGCAGAGACGGCGGAAAGAATCCAGAGGGGAGAGTAAGAGGATAGGAAGAGGAAGAGGATGGGAGCAGAAGCGCCCGAGACTGCGAATGCGAGCAGCAGTGGCTTCCGGCTTGTCGCTGAGGAACGTTGTCAGTGTGCAAGACATGGCACTAATCTCGACTCACGGGTCTGCAATGCTGCCCATGGAGATGACCGTGAGCGCCTGGAGTGCTACGGATATCGAGTACACGTAGAGGCTGCAGATGCTATTAGGAGATTAGAAACGGTGTCGTGAATGACGCACCTAAAGCTCGCTGTGTCTATCCAAAACCAGCCAATCTTGACAGAACAGCGTCGTCTACAGCGGACATACGTGGAGTAATCCGTTCTGGCTCCAAGAAGTCGTTGTCCCTGGCAAACTGCTCTAGACAGATGGGGAGAAACAGCGTGAGTGACACGACGACAAAGACTTCGCTGCAAACGCCAAGGCACTCCGACTTGGCAAAACGGCAGGTCCGAGAGAATATGGTCGAAATTTAATTCATGCCGGGAACACAGTGATACACCCTTACAAACTGTGACCGAGTTCAAGCTTCATCTCTCTGTACTGAGATGGTTCTCCAAAAGTTGGCCGTTTCTAAGCAACTCGTTAACCGTCATCAGCGATCCCAGAGCCAAACTCGAGAGTAACCAGTTTCTCCCGCGGGAGAAAATCGTGATCGTCGTTTCGTTCGTAACTTTCACCTCGATGTAGCTGTTTCATGGCAGACCTGTCTCCTCCCTTCCAGGGCGTATAAATCGCAATCCCTCATTCCTCCTCAGCTTCCTGCTTCCCTTGGTTCACTGGTACTGGTTAGTAAGTATATGCACCTATAACATATCGACCTGGAGTAACGGCCTCCTTTTTGTCAACCTTTCATCTATTCTCCAGCTAGTGCCGTTGACGGCCTGATGATCCCCTCGTTTATCAACCTAATCTATCTAATATCCTCTGCAAGATGCCTTCCCGTTGTGTACTACTCCTGGTAGTTTCCATCATGGCCACTATCGCAGTTATGTCAGCTCCCTCCGCTCAAGGAAATGGATATGTTTATGTCCCTCGAATGCTATTCTCTCACTAACGGAATCTCAGTATGTGCCAAAGACAATGGTTCTGATGGATGCTCACCAAACATAGGAACCCGCGCATAGCGGAGTCACCAGAATGACATGGAAGATGGGTGAGAGCCACCTGACCGATGCACGTTCTGGGATGTGACAATTGATGCGTCGACGGTGGCCTTACAGATCGATCACCAGTTCAAGACAGAATATGCGGGTAATGGCCAATCAAGCCCTGTTTTGTGGCGTACTGCTAGAGGACAGAAGCCAGCATAGGCGAGCCGTCATGTGATTATATCCTTTCTCCATCGACAATGAAGTCGGACGGCCTGGCTGGGGAGTTCCTATGTTCCTCATGACATTATGGTTGTAGTGATATCATTATGTCCCTAGACAATGGCACCGTAGATCTGGTGGAGTGCAAGTTTTATTCAATATGTACTGGCTAGCCGTGAGTTTGGCTACTCCCCAAGACTGACTCTCGATGCTCTGCCATTGGGAGACCCGATGATGTAGAGCGAACACAAGGCATATATTCAGGTGTCAAGATCCGGACGCATCGAGAAGAGGTGAAAGAAGCATATGTCAACCTGCGTATCGTACAAGCATACCTAAGTCAAATGAAAAATTCCAACATGCATAAAGGATGATCAACCGGGCGCTCTTTCTGGCCCATCGAAGTCGAACTGTAATACAAAACTAGGTTCTAGAGAGGATATCTAGAAGACACGACGTCAATACACATGATCCTCCGCAACAGGAGCAACGGAACTTACGTCGATCAAATCCCGATATGCACAAACACGATCCGCTTCTCCAACGACACTTCATCGGCAGTCTCGATCACTGCGGTGTTCAGCGCCGCTGCCGCGTGCTCGAAATCAATGTTCGGGTGTTTGAACATCTCCTTGTAGAACCGAGTCACAACCTGGTGCGCGACCGCGTCGTCCACCTTCCACAACGTCCCAATCACCCCA
>JBBPSB010000501.1:0-16832 GCA_038093375.1 Xerocomus brunneocitrinus
ATGTTCAATTCATCTTGTTACCGGCGCTCATTGAATTGAAGGAGTCAGGGGTTGGCACCTTCATGCGCCACGTAACTTGACAGTGTACACTGCACAGTGCAACAGGTCAAGCGAGGTATCTGTCGACGCAGTCGGCGCTTCCCGAGTAACAACTTAGGCGCAAAAGTGTTGTTTGGACACTTGACAAGGACTTTGTCACGTCTAGCAGCACCTCGTGGTCTATGCCCATTGCCTTAGATTCATGTCACAAAACTCTGGATAAACAATACGCCGTCGTATCATACACACGATCCATCCCAGTGCGTTGCGAACGCTAAGACAGGGTTGAAACTTTGATGTCCCGTGGGTCTCGTGCGACACAGGAAGAACCACAAGTTCAAATCAGGAGTTGGCAAAGTTGCGGTCATGAGCGTTAATGACACCGCATGGGTGATTGGGGGTCGAGTACAGTCTTGACGTTACATCCACTGCTCAGATGTTTACTAATCATCAAAACATGGATGCGACTCGTCATAGATCCCTGGAAGAGGTGTCCATAGACGTTTAAGTGTCACACAAACAGGCATTGTGTTTATGCGCGCGCGGATATTCGATTCCAAGGGTTTCAAATTAAAGTTTATGCCAGCAGGCCCCGGGCCGGGACCCAGGTGCCTTCAAGGAATGATTTACTTGTATTAATGTACCCTATTCCCGGGACTACGGACATGCAAAGAGTGGAATTTCAGATCCGAGGCCCGAGAGTCGGCCACTACGTTCGTGAGTGGCGGTATTGAAGTCAGTACAAACGAATTCGAATGGGATGTGGTGGTGGTATGTAGGATGGTAGAAGTCTAACTGAAGTCGCTCTTTGTGATGATATTACCCGCGTGTTCATATCCGCACAGCTGGTCCCCCGAAGGCAGTCAATTAGGTATAGTATTATTCTGACGTTTCACTGAACACAGTGGCAGAGATCAGCGTCTGCGCATCCAAGCGACATCGGAGAGAGGACTCACATTTCCATAAACAAGACGGATCAACATAGTCCAGGAAAGAACCAAAACCTGGTTGTCGCCGCATAAGCGTCCCATTCGGAACCAAACATCTTCTGAAGCTCCTTGTCCTCAGCCACCGCACGGCTGATGCCGACCGAGAGCGCCCACGTCCACCAAGCAGCCCAGAGGAACCCAGATCCGACAGATCCAAGGAAGCTGCAGTCCACCAACACGCTCCCTGCAGTCATTTGTGAAAGCGCGAGACCGACGACGATGAGCATGGAGCCGGTGTAAGATGGGTGGCGAACATAGCCATAATATCCAGACGTCACTAGCTTGTGGCCCGGGAGAATGCTGAGGTCAAAGGTGAAAAGCTGTCCAAGCTCTTGGAAGCATTGGATACGGATGAGCATTCCGAAGATGGTCAAAAGTACACCCATCAGGAACAGAGGCGACAGCACATGGGACCGCGAGGCCGGACACATGGTGCCCTCCACGTGGGCGGAGAGTGATGGGGAAAACATTACAACGGAATAGTGGTTGAGTGAATAAATAACTTCGAATGAAGCGATCCACCACAGAAGTACACTGTGAATCTATAATCGTATTGAGGTTCAGTCGAATCAAAAAGCAGAACGCAGATTTACGCTGAAGATCACGGGGGCGATTTGCAAGATATACGCTTCCTCGGTATGAAAGCGTCCCTTCTCAGGCGTCTTGTTCGGGGGGACAAATGCCCAACGATTGCTCAAGGCCTGAGCGACAACGAGGGCGGAGCGAATCAAGAGGGACATGGCGAAGAGTTCCGAGTGTAGCAGGGTACCAAGTGAGCTGTCCGGGAGAGCGGATGGGCCTTCCCTTTTATAAGCGTCCGACAATATCTGTATGATGTGCGTTTTTGGAAGCAGAGGTCATATGCGGAATATCCAGGGGCTATCATGAGTGCGCCCGGGTATGTCCACGGAGCAAGTCCGTTCAGTGACCGAACCCACCAGGGCGGGGTAGACTATCAGGTATCAGGACACCCGAACAACCCATGGGCTTGGAGGGTATCAAGGTGGAGCTTCCCGACATTCCTCGGATGTGTCCACGAGATCACCCTTCAAAGATCGGAGATCCCACCGCGGTAATTCCAAAAATATATCACCCACCTATGACCCTCATAGAGACAAGGGGCGGGCGGACTCAGACGTCGTCCGCGGGCACATATTAACGAGGTTGAGAGTGAAACTCGAAGGCCTCGCGAATTCACGCTGTACGCACTGAACTGGGAAATAGGCCGGAACCTAGACTTTCCAGAGATAGTGAGTAGCCACAATGGGGGGTTAGTCAGAGTTTGTTTCAAATTGCAGCACTGGTTCCAAATTTGTGTTCCAAATTTGTGGCGATGTAACAGACGACCCGAGGAGAAGAAAACGCGGCCGCCGCCGCAGCGCCAGCGCAGACCAACCTTCCATTGACAAGAGCTTCGGTCTCATCCCGTTGTTGCTATTAAAACATCGTCATGATTCACAATGCAGCATGTAACACGTGATGCGATTGTGGTCTTTCACATGGTAGTTGGCTGCCTGCATGTCGGAACAAATGTCAATTTGTTGTCTTCATTGCCTGTCCCGAGGAATTGCTACAATCCCCGGATCGATTAGACTGATATTCCGTGTTGAAACATGGTGTAAACGTAACTTTTGGATTGACTGGAATGTTTCGGATCATATATATCATTCAGGACAATCTGGATGCGAATGACTCGGGATCTTTGAAAATCTGCTACTGAAATGGTAGCTCCAACTGTAGCATAATGGCTGACGACTGTGACTCACACCAAATAAAGCCCATCCCAAAGATCTCTAACTTGGCTCGTTTTTGCTTCCACCTTCAGGCTTGCAGGGATGTCTAAAGTCGTGGAAGCGGGTCGCTGGTTTCCGTCGTCCTGGAAGTCAAAGCATGCCGCCCAGGTGGGAAAACAACAACCAAATATCGTTATTTCTTGAAAAACCACAACTTGATTCCCTCACAGGTGGTCAACTACCCAGATCCAGAACACCTCTCCAGGTTTGATCCATCGTCTGCGGTTTACCTGATTCAACGTACCCATCTACCCACGACAGTGTGCTCACCAAGATCAGTACCCTGCCACCTCTTGTGACGCCATCCGAGGTTATTCTCAGTGTTATAGCGATGTCACTCTAGGACTCTCACATAGCCTTCGAATCCAACAGATTGAGCGCCTCCGTTTCCAATTGGCAGCCGTTCAACAAAACGAAGCATTCCTTCTTCATGCAGGAGACTGTGCGGAGAGCTTCGATGCATGCACACAGGTGTGCCTAACGTTTGTCCTCTCACGCATACTAATTTGACCGCGACGCGACAGCAAAACATTTCTGCGAAAATTGGCTTGATCCTCTCGTTTTCTCTGATACTGATTTGGGGTGCCCGTCTGCCCGTGGTATGCCCAGAATCCATTATCGTGATAAGCAAGGTGTTCCTTGGCAGCATTCTCACGAGATGCGTATAGATACGCGTCGGACGTATGGCGGGACAATACGCCAAGCCCAGGAGCAGTGGCACCGAACGGATTGGGAACGAAGAAGTCCTCAGTTTTCGGTATGTTCAGCTTACTGGAATGACCCACTCATGCTCAACAATGGTTTAGGGGTGACAACGTCAACGGGTGAGTTTTTGTCCCCAACATATCTATAACCCGTCCCAAGAGGTCTGTCTGTTAGTTTGGATCCGAATGACAGGACACCAGATCCACAACGACTCCTTAGGTGAGAACTTGATGCGATAACGTGGGCTGTCTGCCTGACATAGAAGCAGTGCCTATTTTCATTCCACGGCGACGCTTAACTATGTTCGTGGGTTACTTACTTCGGGATTTGCCTCCCTGCATCATCCGCGGGATTGGTCGCTTTCCCATGTTCGCTCGCCTTCCCTTCGGTCGGTAGCATGGTCCCTTTTAGCCTATTGCACAGTTGATCGACACTTCATAAAATTATCTAGAAGTGAATTCGAGAAAATTACAGAAGGCCTTTCTGATGCGTTAGACTTTTGCCGCACAATCGGCGTGGACTCAGGTAAAGATAGCGTACCATTTGAACGTGGCGGAGGCCGGGGTGTCCTAGGCGAAGTGGATTTCTATACCAGGTTCGTCCAGCGATATCACGCTGCCATGTCACATATTGACGTTTTTGGGGCCAGTCATGAGGGGCTCATGCTTGACTATGAGCAAGCGCTCACGCGCGAATTTCCACTTGGAGACTCGCCATCTGGAACATCCCAAGAAGGAGGCTATTATAATACATCCGCACATTTTTTGTGGATCGGTGATCGCACCCGACAACTTGATGGTGCCCACGTTGAATACTTCCGTGGTATCCGCAATCCAATTGGAATCAAGGTTGGCCCAACGTTGGGTAATGAAGAGCTAATTAAATTGCTCCAAGGTAAGGCAGGCCACCCGTTCATTTCTCCCAGTTCCTGATCATCGTTCACCGTTCTGTTTCTTCCGCGCCCGTTGCCCCCACAAGTCGTTAACCCCAACAAGGAACCTGGTCGCGTTACGCTGATTACGCGATATGGTGCTAGTAAGGTAAATCGCTTCTAGAATCAAAGCCTTCATGGTGTTCCTGTGATGGAGTATCTAACGTCGTCCCGTTTCAGATAGCGGACCATCTTCCCGGCCACATCCGCGCGGTGCAAGCATCTGGGCATCCAGTTGCATGGGTGTGTGACCCCATGCACGGCAAGTGCGTCCATTTATCCCTTCTTTCGTCTGCGATCCCGCATGCTGATAGCCTGTCTCCCAGCACGCTAACATCCGCGACGGGCCTGAAGACACGCCACTTCGGCACGATCATCAGCGAGCTGACAGCTTGCATCCACACACACACCACCTGCGGTTCCCGCCTAGGCGGCATTAGCCTCGAATTCACTGGCGAGCTCAATGAAGAAGGGTTCAGTGTGACCGAATGCGTCGGCGGGAGCATGGAGCTTGGCGAGGACGAACTCGGGTTGAGATACCAGGTGCGCCGTTGTATTTACAAAAAATTGTTTACTTTCCCCTTTAATGCTCTTTCGGGAAATACGGATCTAATCGCGAACTTATCTCCGATTAGTCCTTTTGTGATCCCAGACTCAATTTTGAGCAGTCGTTGGGTGAGGATCTAGGCCCTGGGGTACCCACGTCCTCCACTCACGAGTCACGCGCGCTTATCCTGCAGACGTTGCCTTCTTGGTGTCCAACTACTTCAAAGAAGCACGTCATGGAACGACAGGGGTGAATAACATTTACACCGCCCTCGGAGGCAAGAAATGACGTGCTATCTGAAGAAAACGGGATATATCGGAGATTGGAAGAAGTGGAACAGCGGAACGATTTGCTTTTTTTCTACATTGTTACACGTCTCACATATGCGCATGTCGTCTGCGTTTATGGACAACATCCCAAAAAGAGAAAAGAGAGGAGTTGTCCCTCTCTCTACCTGGATCATGAGAGATCAAAACCTGCACCTGATGAAATTGCCTGGAGCAACTTTTCCCGCAAAACATTCTCGCTCTGATACCTCGGAAGCTGAACGAAACAGGTCAATTTATCGGGAGCAAAGAAGGGCAAGCTGACATCGGGATTACCTTCAAGAGGTTCACGCATGTACTCGACGTCGGCAAGCGGTGTTCGTCGCTCCCAGCATCCCGAATTGCAAAGTGCGGATTCAACTGCTTGAATCCCCTGTGTGCATTTCCCAACGTCAACAGCCCGCAGATAATCACCACAGATTGCATATCACGCACAACAACGGTGGGCGACTACAGCTTGTGACAAAACGCAAAAATGCCCGTCTTTGTTCCTGATCGAAACTCTCCATGACCTAAAGAAAAAAAAGAGGGAGAGAAAAGAATAACCGTTATTTCAATCCACGTTCCAAAAAATATCTTTTTGTATCGTGAGACGTACCCTCCAGAATGCTTGGATGGTCGGTTCTTCGTTGTCATAGAGCCCGCCATAATTGGTATGTTGTCTCAAATCATCCAAGTCTACAGGCGCGTTCACACCACCAAGCAGAATTTGCAACTCGTGTTGATTAAACATGCTAAATGGAGCGACAGGTCAGCAATCCGACCTTTATTCTCATTCCCTTCGTAGATTTTCGGAAACGCACCGGAGCCATTTGGGGTCAATCATTTCTGAGAGTCCCTCAAAGAATGCTTCGCTCTGCAACTTTATCTGCTTGCTCAGTCTATAGTGAGAAACGAGGTATATGTATTGGAGCCTGTTTTCTCGTGTCACCAGCACGTTGCTTCCGTTGGGGATAAGGTCAACGGCTTTCGCAACCCCGAAATCTAGAATGAAACCATTAGGGAAAACTCGGGTGCGAAATGCAAACGGATCTAGAAGTGGGGGACGTACCCTCAGTAGCAACCGTGAGGTTCAAGGATAAATCCTCTATGTTTCCCGTATAATTCTTGAGGAAGATGAGACCCTGATAAAGCTCAGGATCCAGAGACGCGAGATCGTCGAGGAAGCTTTGCTTTCCGAGCCACTGCAATAATTGTCAGTTTAGTCGCATCTGAATGTCGATCCAGCATCTCACCTTGGCAAGGAAAAATCCAGCAAACGCGACTTCAACCAGAATACCCTCGTACAGCGCTTTCCCCAAGATGCGACCGATGAAGCGATACCAATTGAGGCTATGTGCTGTACATCGCAGCGTGAGCAACGCAGAGACCGGGTGGGACTGAGGACTTACCCTCGGTAGCGTAGGAATGAGGGTTGGGATAAATCTCGTTTTTCTTGTTCGCGAGCCACAGACCACGGTCCGAATCAAAGACTTCCTTGCATAACGAGGTAAAGAACTCTTTGAATACTCCTCCACCATCGATGCCAGCCCTTGGTCATAGTGAGATCAGAATACTCAAACATAAAACTCCAAAGGTGGTGTGACGCACTCTGGTTCTCCAAATTGATCAATGAAGGTGATGCTGATCGGCGCTCGAAGGTCTACTTCTGAAAGTCGATCGTATCCATCCTGCGCGATGCTAGTCCGCCTAATAGATACCTCCATCCTGCCTCTGTGCGAAAGATGATCGGGACCTCCACCTATCACGTCGCTCTGCAAAGATTGACGGAAGATGAGCACCCGGGTCTCAAATGGTATAGCGAATGGAATGTTGTTGAGTATTCCCAATCGCGGGGATAGAGAGCGAGCTGATTGGCGACGTGCGGTGGAACGAGGGACCACAGGATCATCAACTTGCTGCCCATCATACCTGAAAGTAAGTGATTCAGTGTGATATGGACGCATCAGGGAGTGTGACGTACACGGCTGCCTCTATGAACGAGTTCATATCGATTTGAGAACTTACATGCCAGTGGTCTTCGGGCATAAACGGTCGTCGAGAGCTATGCAAGAAGGATTAGCTCGATTTCACGGAAAAGGGTACATCAGTCGCACTCTCGCGCATGGATTGCTTGCAAACACTTCGTTATCCTGTCGCGTACGCCCTCCCAAGAAAGATTGAGTCCAAGGGTTGTTGCTTCCTGGATTTTTGCTTGGTCCTCCCTCCAGTACAATGTGAATGCAATGTTGAAGAGGGTACGTGAGAATGGAATAAGTTCATTGAGGGTGAGTGTAGTCCGAGAACCGGAGAAGAACTCGTCATCGCCCATCGTAAGAAGCGATTGTGTGTACAAGTCGGTAAGGAGGAGTAATGGCGGCCAGTATGACGCGCGGGAGGGGTCTGAAGTCGATCAACGCCATGTGATTAGAGGACAACTGAACACATACCCATAAGTGATGAAAGATTCTCGTCACGACCAAGGGGTGTTACGCGGACATGCGCGCGATATATCTCGCGCACGAGACCTCCGCCACCATACAAAAGTATGGTGGTGAGTACCTTGTCCTTTCTTGATGGCCAGACAAGAGTAAGGCTCAAGAGCAGTGAAACCAAGTCTGATAGTAATTCGGGATGTTGCTGTGCCGTTTTCAGAAGAGAATTCAGGTGGCTTGGGGATGGTAGAATCTGCAGGCGCTTGCGTGTTCGTGAGTCTAGGGGAGGCAGGGTAGGTCGCGAGACAATAATATTAGCAGGGCGTTCGGAATCCGAGTCACTGTCATCTGCCCACGACTTTGGGGTTTGGGAGTCTTGAGAAAGCGGTGGTTCCAAAGCGTGAGGTGGTAAAACATTTATCAAGGCAGAAAGAAGTTGTAGGTAAACCTTCAGCGAGGATACAGGGAGAGTGGTATATCGCGGAGGGGTAAAAGCCAAGAGATTCGCAACAATGTTGATCCGGGACGATGTGGTTGTAACGGAAATGATGTCGGGGATACACGGTGATAATACATGTAGATGCGCCAGAGGAAGTTTTCCGGATAACTCTGAGAGTGATGCAAGAGGCATACGATAAGGGAGTTGGGGAAGCGCAAAGATGTGTGATACCAAATCCTGGAAAGACCGCGCAAATGACTCGGACGATAACGAGAAATGAGTGAGTGGGAGATACAGAAGTTTCACCAGATAAGGAAGCGACGGATAGTTCTTGGACTCAGGTTCCTGTGAAGGTGTGAATAATGAAAAATGGAGGTGTGAAGTGACTGACAATTAACATTATGGCACGCCCAAGGTATTGGTAGACATCCTTCCGCACGATAAACTGCGATATGGACAATGTTACGTCGCTCCCCGATGGGCCGAGGAATCTTGTAGCCAATGTTTGATTTAGAAGTTTGCATAACACCTGGAGACGAGGTAGAGCAGCAGGAACCCTGAAAGACCATTAAACCGTACAAAACGTATGCCATACCAGACAGGCTTACTCTGCACTCTTTGATATTGAACGCAGCAAGAGAACCGCAACGTGACGCAGAAGAGTCATCCAATGAACCCGGTCAGGACCTTGCGCAGGTCCAAATAACAGTGCTGCGACGCCTCAGAATAAGAAGATGCCATACACTATAGCAGTACAAACCTACCGTCATCCTGAGATATTCTCGCAGACCATAGAGTGAGGAGTTCTTCGTCATATCCAACGAGGACAAGACATCGGAGGGCTGTAAGGCCCGTAACTTGCTCTCGAAATACCCGACGTAACTGTTGTCGGACGCGCCGAGCTTCGCGCAAGCCGCGCCACCACGCTTGAATCCGGATCGCACATTCTTCTCGTTTGCGCTCTGCTTCCCTTTCCATCCTTCGGGTTCGCGCTTGGTCCAAGATCGCTGCTTGGGATGAAACAGAGGAAAAGCCTCCTAAGTTGATCTCGCGCCGCCTACGCTCATCCCCAAATAACGGAAGCATTCTAAGAGCACGTTTTGATATCCAGTCGAAAGTAATTATCTTTGAAGAGCAGTTGGCAAGTCAGCGACGTGGCGAGAGAAAGAGATTGCGCGGCTTCAGGCTGGCTGTCATGTAACCCTAACCTTGATGTAGGTGCATTACTAATAAATATCGTAGCTGGTGGCGGCGAGCAAAAATATTATGCGTGGGAAGCGGAGCGGCTCACCGCTCTTGCCTTCGCCACCCTTTGCAGCTTGCAGCCGAGCCTTGGCCGAGCCCTCCGATGAGTCTTGTCCTCGTCACATATAATATCATTGGACTTCGCAGTCATTTTCGCAATAGGCTCGGACCATCAATGACGTCGAGGCGTATATCGTACTCGCCATCGAGCCCCTCCTGCGTACCCTTCCCAAACCAGATCTCTTCCTCTTTATCGTACAACCTGGCCGTCGTGGCTCCAACCTGAAGCCTGTAGGTACCAACTAACCCTAACACTGCATATTTACTGTAGAATTCCCTCACCAACGGTATCAGGGTCAAAATGGATTAGGAGAACTGTCTGGGGCTCGAACTTGGCGGAGATCTTGCTGCCATCACCACTCAGCACGAGCGTGTTCGGTAGTTGAGTGTGCGCCTTGAAGGCCGCCGTTCCGTCAACGAAACCCTTGTTAAGATCAGAAATGTAGTCCGTATCGTCATCGGCTTTCAGTGAGAACATGACTGGGCGGTGTGTCAGAAATGGGCCCGACCATGACCCAAAGTTTGTGCTTACTTTCAGCAGTAATGACGATAACAGGCAAATTCAAAGGTTTCAAATAAAGATCAAAGCCTGAGTCGAATAATAGAATTCAATGTGTGGGAAGTGGGGAAGGATGTTGTATTACCTATAGACTGTTCTCAACACTGGGGAGAAAGTCGATCGACTTGCGAACTCATTCTTATACAGCGACCATCTCCCAATAGAGAATTCTCTGCGCGGGAAGCAGGTGGCATTGTGATTGGATCTTCATCACGTGGTAACAGTCACCTAAACAAGAACTGAACGTTTTCACCAGTGCCCCTGTACTTCCCCTTCCTCAGCAATGCCTCCTGGGACGCCATACCACTCGTTCGCGCTTCCGTACCCCATTCGCGTCGACAACTTTACAGACATACTCGACGATTTACCTCCACCATACAACAGACCGCCTCTTCATCTCTTGACACACGCCCACTCTGACCACATCCACGGCCTCGCCTCAAAATCGTTTGCGTACCGCGTCATATGTTCGCCCGACACGAAGGAGATGTTGCTGCGCCACGAGGTTTACGCAGAACGTTCCTTGCACGATCATCAGTATCGTGCAGAGAAAAAGAAGACATTCGGACATTTGAAGATTGACCCACTCCTGATGCCCAATGGCCAGAAATTCTTCACAGGCTCAAGGGACCTTTTGGTATGAAACCTGTTATTTTCAATATTTTGCCCCAGACATACATTCACAGCACGCGATACCGCTCAATACACCCACGGAATTCGAGCTCTCTGACAGTGAGACGGTGACGATTACTCTTATTGACGCGAATCACTGCCCTGGTTCTGTAATGTGTGCCCCAGTTACCCTCTATTCGCGTGCTTGCCTTGACCTTTCCTTATAGGTTCCTGATCGAAGGACCTCATGGGACCGTCCTCCACACTGGCGATCTCAGAGCCGAACCATGGTTTCTGTCTTCCATCCAACACAATCATTTTCTTCAGCCATATCTAGTCAATCCTTCAGGTGACCTCCGAATATATGTCGCCCGAAGGCAGGGTACACTTGCAGAAGCGACGGGTCTCGTAAAAACACTTGAGGCTATCTATTTAGACACTGCCTGTTTCCTTTCCGATATCGTCGTTCCAAGCAAGGTTTGTTTGTCTCTTTATTCCGTTCCCCCTTCTTTGAATCCCTCCATTATAATCTGCAGGAGCGCGCGGTCCGGGGAATCGTCGAGCTTATAGCTTTATTCCCGCCAAGCACGTACTTCTTCATCAATGCATGGACTTGGGGCTACGAAGACATTCTTAAAGCTATTGCACATGCATTTCATTGCAAGGTACTCAACCGATCTCACTATTACCTACCAAAACTCGTGTATATGCTTGGCATATGCTGCACTACCCGCATATATGCGCTGACTTCCATCTCCCATACCACAGATTCACCTCGACCGATATAAACATTCGATTTATTCCCATGGTTCAGATCCATTTTTGCGTGCGCTTGGTACGCGCGACGCTTCTTCCACTCGATTTCACGCATGTGAGCGGTTTGACCGTTGTTCCTTCGTGGACGTCCCTCCCTATGAGTATGGATCCAAAGGTGCTGTGGCCCCACCTAGCAAAGAAGGCAAGAAAGTAGTGTATGTGAATGCAGTAAACATGAGTTGTGCTCGCTGGGAGGACTACCAAGCCAACATCAGGCTGCGGGTCTTGAGAGGCGAGAAGGTTGACTCGTTGGTAAGTCAGGATGACGCTTAATGTCCATTCCACTGATCACGGACACTTTTTTTTCTCATTGGAAGCTCGTACCGTTGTCCCGCCATTCACCTCTTCCCGAACTGATGAGTTTCGTGGCACTTTTCCGTCCGCTTCGTGTTGTTCCAAATACCCTAGACCCTTCACTCAACGGTGTCGACTGGGGCGTCATGTCCAAGATGTTTTCGAGATGTCTTTCCCCGACATCGACATCTGGCCGCGTGGCATCCGTCATGGCCCCGCCTTGTGCGCTAACAAGCCACCTCAGTGTAGCCAAACTTCCAGGGCCATCTACCAAGTGCGACCTAAAGGGACTCTTCCGGAAAGGTGAGGAAGAGCGAGTGGATACGTCATATTCAAACTTGGTCGGCCCTAGTAATGCCGCCGATGAGTGGAGCGACAAGGGAGGGAGGAGAGCAAGATTAGAGGTATTGAGAGCATGGCTAAGCGCCAAGAGACCGAATAATCCCGGGAAGACGTATCGATGCATTGACGAAAATGACGATGCACTGGCAGAAATGGATACAGACGAGCACGGACTGATGGCTGGGCCCACTCGGCTAGCATCGCGAGGTGTAGCACCTAGGACGCCGAAGGAATACGAGCATGGCGATGATTCGGATGAATCTTCGGATGAGGGCGGGTCGGACGACCATGCAAGAACTGCCTGGAAGATATTTGGTTTTGGGGAACCGGAGAACGGGTACAAGACATGGTTGTCGCCTTCGCCGAAATCTCAGCCCCGGGACCTGCTCCCTACGCCGACTTCGTCCCCCCTTCTCCGCGAGAGAGGCGAGAGAGGCTTAGTGGACATGGGACAGGAGCATGTGCTCGAGGAAGCCTCGCAGAGAGGGCCCCCACCAATGACTCCAACAAGATACACTGTTGAACGGGCTCCAACGGATATTGTTCTACCACCAGTCAGTCCCGAAGTTTCTCGAATACCATCGCCATGCACGTCTCCGTTTGTGTCCTTTGATGGCATTCGGATTTCTGAACGATCCCCGGAGGAACAGACAAAGGAGACGGTTGAGCCAGGTTCAGAACCATTTACTTGCCTCGATAATGTTGTTCATTCCGAGCCTCCTCATGATATCGTGTCACCTCGTGATGTGACGCAACATCTGGGCCAGAGTCAACAAACGTCACGGAGGACTTTGTCGACCATTCAAACTTTAGGCGACATCAACAGGGAAACAAACGAGAACTTCTGCGAAGCACCACGACCGAAACGCCGAAAATTTGATCTGGAGGAGTCAAAGGGGGAAGCAGACGTGTCCGAGCCCCCCGAGGGTAGACATCCCCAATTACACTCATGCGCACAGGACGAGATGTGTGGATTATCACTCGAATCTTCTAGTCTCATTCATAGGCCGACTGTTCCTTCCTTGGCTAGTGAGGAATATGAGGCTACATCTCTCCCACGCACATCTTCGAGTCTTGAACCGGAAAATTCTGGAACGCGGACTGTGACAGTGACGGCCACCATTTCGTTTCCCGTGAGGAAGCGTGCCGACGACAGGACCAATCGTACTAGGAAGACGGTTTCACTCGGTTGGCCCAGCAACTCTCAGGCACTCTCTTGCTCCACCTCGGCGATTGACAGTACGTCGACGGTCGTTGGCGCAGAAAGCTTCTCTGCCCACACGAGCGCCGTCGATGCGAGTGCACGTACAAACAATGTACATGTGAGTCCACGGACTGCTGCGCGACGGACCGAGCGCGCGTCGAGGAGGCGGACCACGGAGAAGTTGCGTCTAGCACGACCAGATCTTGCCATCCAGCCGAAAATGTCACGGGAGAGTCGGCGCGTGATGGTCGAGCAGGAGGCTCTGTCGACTTTGTCGGTCGAGTTGACATCCGTGACGGCCTTGAACTCGGTCCTACCCCCAGCGAATGGGAGCGGCTTGGAGACGAGTGCAGGCGAAATAGACGAAGATACGAAGGTGAATTGGGAAAAGAGTCGTCGGTTGGCGGAGAAGGTCAGAGAGGCTGTTCGGAGAGGTGATCGCGCTAGCGAGGTATTGCCACGTCTGACGTGTTTGGAAGGGTGGTATGCAGAAGAGTGATACTTACGGTCTTTTGGAGGTCCTTACCTTACAATTTGCGAGCTATTTTACTGTTGTATTCATGACCCACTGCGGTGCGCGACAAGTACTTGAATTTTGCATGAGGGCCACAAGTGGGATTGCCTGAGTGTTCTCAAGGCTTCAATTGCTTTCCACTTTGCGCGCGCACCGGAGAAAATGCTGCAGGAATAAATAAGAACTATGTTCCGCCCTACATTATAGGACTATTAGTTCATGAAATTCCTTTCGGTAGGCCATCTCACGCCAGCATAACCGTTCGTGTCCTCCCTTTCTTTGCCTTTGACCACACCTTCCGACCCGGTCGTTATACCATCTGAATCACGACGCACACCACCTTCAAGCATATCCACCAGACGCTGGATCGTCGCCCCTTGTATCTCCACTGCGCTGCGGAGCTCTGATATCTGCCGACTGAGCTCCGTCTGGTTTTCTGCCAATTTCCGATTGGACAAATCATGCTCGCTACGTATGCCCAACGACGCGTCCCAGCCCCGATCCAACACCATACTCGGATCCAGATCCTCATCAGTCTGATGTCAAACGCCACCATGTCGTGGTTCATCTGCAGGTTAGAAGGGGGTATGACGAGAGGCAATATAGACCCACATCATGACTCGTCATCTGCTTCCATACGATGCTGAATTCTCGCCCAAGCACGAAACTGGGGAGGGCGATTAGAAGAAGACCAAAGGCAAGGAGTGGGACTGTGATCAAGCGGCCGAGGATGGAGCGTGGAGTTATTTCACCGTAGCCTACGGTTGTAATAGCTGTTTTCACATCGCGAGAGTGGCATCGTTTTTAGAATAGAACGAAAATGAGAATTCAAGATCAAGGGTTCGGGGATGACTGCTAAATGGGCGGAAGACTCACTGACGAGGACGAACCTGGCAATACGCTAAGTACGACAGAACGAGCACAGGCAGCAAGTTAAAATGGTCTTACCATGCAGCCGCTGGTATGGACTAGTTAGTCCCGAAGTTAGTAAAGCTTTCCCCAAATTCCGGTTTCGAGAAGCTTACCGCGAACTGGGATGGATCTCCATCAGAATTGATGAATGTCTCTAGTGTATCGTCCCACGTTCCTCGCTCGGCAAAGTACCTACAGAAGCAAATCAATCCCAGGTAAAACGCGTAATGAGGGAGACCTACAGGAGTGTGCTGAAAACCGTTAGTAACATTGCGATAAAGAAGCTAAGAGCAAGGAGTGCATGGTGAGATCGTCGGATGGAAAGATACATGACTTCTATCGTTCTTTCATAGTCAGTAGTGAGTCAGACACAGCGGCAAAGGATACTCCGTCGGCGTGCTTACAAGAGGATAGTACTGCTGGACCTGAAAGGCCGAAAAACTCGCAAAAGCCGGAAGATCCGAAGGATGGAAAACCGAAATAGGACAGACTAGACTGGTTGTAGAAGCTGAGCTGATGGCGGAACGGGGGAGAGATGCATACGGTGTCTTGGTGTAACATTATTTCAATGTAATAAGGAAGTATAGCCAACGCGTCGGTAACACCATAAAATGCTGATTGCGGACTCGCGTGAAGAACGGACCATCAAAGCAGGTAGAAGAGGTGACGTACAAAATATCCATTTAACAAGGGTTACCCATGACGAGCTCCAAGCAAAGAGCCGAGCGCAGTATTCCACTGTGAAGAGCAGCACAAGGCTGGTTTCCAATCCGAACCATACACGAGGAGAGATGGAATGGAAGGTGGGGACCGTCTCCAGGATGGTCACAATTGCGGAGAAAACGATGAGGGACGTCGAAGCAAAGTGCACGAGGACAGCAGAGCTCGAAGAGGTCGGTCGTTCGAGGAGCTCAAATGCTGCGTACTTTCTCGGAGACTTGACAGGATCTGGGCCATCCTGAGCGGCAGCAGAGTTAGGGAATATATCTTCGACGTTTTGTGGGGAGCGTGCTTGTGTGTTTTCAGTCAAGAAGCGAGCTGTTACGGATGGCACACGAGTGAGCGGTATTGACTGAGACATACGCTAGGCTGAGGCCCTGCTTGCAAGAGGTGAAAACACGCAGTTCACAAGGTGAGTGTACAGCCACCAATGTCTACACTCTCCGCGTCCTCTCCCAAGAGGCGTGCGTTCGGCGAAAGCCGAACACGGACTCCCCAAGTGCCACGCCCAAGAATGGAAGGAGGGGTGGTGGTCACAGCCACCTTCGTGATTTTGCAAGCTTGTTCAAAAAGTTTGCATAGTGGGTCAATATGACCTCGAAATGAAGCATTCACATATCAAAGGCAGTCTAAAACATCATATAGCTTTGTTCTAGATACTTAAAATGGTACATTTTCTGCTACTCTTGTGCTGAAAACACGTTTTCGAGTGTTTTGTTGGACAGCTACTATATTAGGAAAGAGATTGAAAGAGATCTCGATCGTGTCATGAGTGTGACATGGGGAGGAGAACATTGTGGGCTTGTCAGACCCATCTCTTCCTTGAACCACATCCATCTTACAGTGTTTTCCTAATTATGATACGTTAGACCTACGTTCATGTCATAAACAGAGGGGCAATATATCCGTATCCTATGAAAGTAGCAATGTGGGAAAGTATAAACTGTAAGAATGGTGATGATATGGTGGTGATTGAGTACCTATATTTCCCGCAAACTGACCAACATGTTGAGATGCGGAAGAAATGAGCCTGAGAGAATGAAAGTACGAAAGTATAAACAGTGTAGTAGATAAGAGTACAAATTTCCCGCAACTGGACGACATTGTCGAGATGCGGGTAAATGGGTGTGCGAAAGTAGAGAGATGTGAAGTGTATGATGACATCACAAGTACGTAAATTTCCGCATATGGACGAGTGTGTTGAAATGCGGGAACTGAGACATGTGAATGAACGAGCGATTGATCGAGATAGTGTACCAAATGGGGATATGTGGAGGATGGTATATAAAACGAAAGAGATGAAACGGGAGACGAGACTACTTTTTGAACCCACCTACGAGGAGTGTGATGTCGATGTACCGGCGTATCAAG
>JBBPSB010000502.1:0-16802 GCA_038093375.1 Xerocomus brunneocitrinus
TGGACGCGCAAGCGGGTGGGAGTGGGGAACAGGTTGGGCGCAGTGAACGGCTAGGTGGCGCGAACGAGTGGGGAGGGCACGAACAGGTGGGGAGAGCGCACGAGCGGGTGGGAGAGGGTGAATGTGTTGGGCGCGGTGAACGGACTGGGAGGGTGAGCGGGTGGGAGAGGGCACGAGAATGGGCGCGGTGAACGGCTGTGTGAGCACGCGGATGGTTGAGTGGTGGTGGGGTGTCGAGTCAGTGAACGAGTGGGGCAAATGGGTACGAACAAATGGTACTTATGATTTTTTAAACCAGTGGGCGCGCTGTTACGCTTGGTCTCGGGTAGAGCGGCAAGCGTAGCCTCTGTGAGGGGTTAAAGTTTCAAGGGCGTTCAAGGGGGTTTCCTCTTGGAACGTTCAGGAGATAGTCAAGGGGGTTTCCTACTTGACAGATTCAAAGGTTCAAAGGTTCAAGGGACGAGATACCCGTTCAAAGCACGGGCGTAGGCTTCCAAGGGGGCAAGAGACGGGAGAAGTTCAAGGGGCTAGATTCATGTACAAGGTAACAAGTACAGAGGAGATCTAAGCTAAGGAGACGAGATGAATATCGACGGTATATATACTGTCCCAAGGGTTTAGGGCAGGTGTGGGAGATACTAGGTCGAGTCATAAAGCGTCACCTTATGATGAGAAGAGAATGACTCATCGGCGGCCGATGGAGCCAGGTGAGACAAAGGATGACTAAGTAGGAACGAGTCATCGAAGCCGATGGACTCGGATGGAATCAGATGGAAGGAAACGACTACCTAGGCAAGTGAAGGCCATTGGGCCGGAGATGTGAGGAAGAAGGGTAGTCGTAGACGAAAGAAACGATGAGTCCAGAAGAAAAGAATAAAACGGGAAGCGAATCATAACAACCACCCTGATTTTGCACCCAATATTCAGTCATTAGCAGCAATCATCCTTGTCCCATTCCAGTCATCACAATCATCTCACACTCCTGATCAACTCCTTCCTTCACTAGATGAGGCTTTTGAAACTTACAGGCTATTGAAGAAATGTGGTCCAGCAGTTTCCCTGTATTTATTGCAGGCAGTACAAGCTTGGGTCCAGAATGCTGAGAAGCATGATCACTCCTCAGTCTTGGAGGCTTACCAAACAACCCTCAATACACTGGATCACTTCACCTCCCTCAACTCTTCATTAGACTCAAGACATGAGACAATGCAAGCAAGGGTGGCTGATCTAGCCAATAATGCATTCTCATGTGCCATAAGGCATGATGACTTCCAGATGGCTGTGGAGCTCTTGGAGAAAGGACGAGGGATCCTGTGGAATCAACTTGCCCGCTTTGACATATCCATAGATGCACTGGAGAGTCAAAGTACTAGCCGAGGACGCGAGCTCGGGGAGAAATTCTCACAACTGAGCGCACATCTCAAGAAGCATGCTCAAGGAAGTGGAGACAAAAGCACAAATTCATACTGGCGGGTCCAGGAGGAATGGCAGTCCGTTGTGAACGAGATTCGCTGTCTCGACGGGTTTTCGCGATTCCTCTTGCCTCCACATTTCAACGACCTTCAACTTGCCGCAGAATGTGGACCTGTCATTGTCGTGAATGCAAGCAAATACACCTGTGACGCCCTCATTATTCTCCGTAATCGTGCACCTGTTCGCGTATCTCTGCCTTGCTCACTCGCCGATGTCAACCAATTATGCTCGCAATTATCGGAACTGACCCGGGACTCGCACGCATATGGACCGAACAGGGAGTTGTACGTCAAGGAAGTATTGCGCGAGTTGTGGTCTTCCGTCGTGGAACCCATCGTCTCCGCGCTGCAGAATGATATCCAGCTACCTCCGGGCTCGCGTATCTGGTGGTGCCCCACGTCGAAATTCACGACCCTCCCGCTGCATGCTGCAGGTCCATACCGAAAAGGGCAGAAGAACCTGATGGACATCTACGTCTCTTCATACGCTCCTTCTCTCTCGGGTCTTATTCGTACGCGCGAGCGTGTTCGTGCTCAGAAAGAGGTACGCGACGCTGCTGGGAAAACACACGCAATTTCGTTTGCGGCGGTCGGTCAGGCGCGGTCGAGTGCAGACACTAAGCTCAGTGAGCTAGTCGAGGTGGAGCACGAAATCCGGCGGATTCGAAACGAGACGGGCATGCCTCCGGACGCCGTGAACTTTGAGGTAGTCACCGACGAGGCAGCGACCATCGGAGGCGCCATTCAAGCGTTCAGAGACCACCGCTGGGTGCACCTTGCCTGTCACGGGGCGCAGCATGCGACAAAGCCTTTCGACTCTTGGTTCGCGCTGGGAGATGGCAAGCTCACGCTGATGCGCATCATCCAGGAGCGGTACACAAACTCCGAGTTCGCGTTCCTGTCCGCATGTCATACCGCAGTTGGGGATGCGTCGACGCCAGACGAAGTGCTCCATCTCGCTGCTGGGATGCAGTTCGCGGGGTTCAATGGGGTGATTGGGACGTTGTGGAGGGTGGATGATGCGGTCGCCAATCGATTTGTGACTCGGTTTTACCAGGAGATGTTCAAGCGCCCGACGATCGATTTCGAGTATGCGGCTGCGGCGCTGAACACTGCGGCAGTGGAGACAGCCAATGAAGTGTCGTTGGAGAAACGCATCGTATTTGTGCATATTGGAATTTGAGTTCTTCCAGTGACGTAGGTTTTACTTTTTCTCAAAAGTTAATGAATAGTAATGTTACCTCCCCAGGTAACCTTTGAGTCTGATTTTGTACGCCGTCCCGAATTGATCGCGTTTTATGCATATCGGAATTTTCGTTTGATGTAAGTGGGTTCTTTGTACGATACACAAATTGCCGTATGATTCTCGTGGTATATGTCCCTTTGATTTTTGTTATATCTCGGTTTCCGTCCTTGTTGAATGCGACCTGTGTGCCATACCATGTCGGACCGGCCCGATGACAGAGGAATGGTCATCGAGAGTCTGAACAGAAGACCAAAATCACCTTAGTGTGCCGTTGATTTGACGCATTCATCCATGAACACTACGGTTAATGCCAAACAACACTGAGCGATCGGTTGAACCATTAAGCAATCCCATCGTCATCACGATCTATGGAAATAACAATGTTAGCACAAACGCAATACAACGTGTACGTGGGGCAAATTAAGAGGGGGTGAAAGCTCAAGCATACACAAACCAAATGACAAATTTCGCGAACCACTGGATTCGGTTTCACCTTTCTCGACACGATATAATATTTGCCTGTACCTTCGGGTTGATGGGCAGTGTCGTTGAACGACACTTGCAAGGTACCATGCGAAAACGCCATTATAGGGGTCCATCCCCCCATACCTGCGACATCGAGCTCAGGTGTAGTGGATAGAGAGAGGTTATACCTGCTTGCAGCGGGGGAGCATTGAGCAGCAAAATTACTATGTTCGCGTCGATCGCTTCGTGCACCTGATCCACTTGACTGACGGACAAAGCCCATTTCAAGCGGAGAAAGCGCGGAGAAAGAAAATGTGTTTCGCTGTGTTTTGAAGCAACACTGACAGCATCGTTCATAACCTTACGTGTATAACATGACAAAGTGGACGACAGAACACGAAATATTGTAAGAACTGAACAAGACATCCATACGACTGAACGGGATCCCAAAGGTGTGATGTACAATCCGGTGGAAGTCTGACTGACATTGTTTGTTTTGCAGTAATTATGAAAAACTGACAGTCGTCGACAGACAAGAAAGACACGATGTAAGCTTGTATATTTTCCATGAGCAGGAACGTATATTTTTGTTCATGACAGGAAGGAAGGTTTCGGTCCACTCGAGTCGGTCATTCGTAAGTATTTTTAACCCGAGAAATGGTGGATCCTACCTGTTTCATCTCCTTGGCACCAAAGTGACACCTCTTAGCGATTGATCGTTACCAAGTACTGACTCACCAGTATCACTTCTTCCACTCTGGGAGAACAATTGATTAGGTTGGCAGTCCGCGCCTTCCCATGGAAGCATTGTATGTGATTCTCCGTATCAAACCATGAGAATGGGACAACGATTACCTAGCTTGGTGATTTCAAACGTGTTGTCGACTCAAGGTGCCCTTAAGCCGGCATCACAACTCCGAAACACTCGTCGTTTCAGCCGTCACCATAGCCATTGTTCTGCCGATTGGGCCCCACCTTTCGCCCATATGTTCATCATGAGGGTCCGAACATCCATGACCATATCTCAGGAGGACGACGGCAAGTACGTTGAGAGCATGTTACTTCGCTCGCCCAGTCGCCGGCTCGTTTGCGAGCAAAGTTGACACCACGAAGGGTGTCGGGCCTCCCAGACGTGTAATTGTGACAGGACAATAAATTTACACGACACGGTATCCAAGTACAAGAGGATCTGGACCGGTCTTTAATTTGAAGTGACAGGGAAGAGGAGATGAGGTAGATCGGCTGAACGAGCTTGGCGCATCCTCACTCACTCGACACTGATCGTCGGTGTTCGAGCAAGGCAGTACTGGCTGATCAATCCGCCGTGCTCTGCGGATCAACTCGGTCTATGGCATGCATAAAAAACCGTTTTCTCCTCCATACACCTTCCGTCCTTGGCACGCTACGAGACAACGAGCGGAAGCTAATACAGTTGGCATCCCAGCCTGGGTCCGACGTAGGATTCTGTTCCGTATTTGATCCGCACTGTCTACATTCGGCTCATCACTGGTCGTGCAGGACACGATAAAAGCTCGACATGCTCGTAGCGATGCAAAAGCTGCTTCAACTACCCGCATACATCCGTGATTCCTCTTCTTCGACCACCGACGTTCCCTTGAAAGCCCCAAAAGAACCACAATCAGGTGAGAGGAATCGTATCTTTGTTCATAAAAGATGATCGTTCATTGTCGGGGAAGTGGTACAGTCACCCGCCTCAGACCTGACACCGCAGAACGTGCGCAGTTCTACTACCTGGACTTCCTTGTTCTCACAGCCAGCTCCTACCAAAGTGCCTGCACATCCTGTGCTGGAGGAGCGCCTCTCCCCGGCTGCCATGCCCAACGCCAATCCTTCCCGCCAAACATTGAAACGTGGACCAAGCCAAATGCTGAGATCGTGTTCGAATGACAAACGTCACGCTCAAAAATTGGGCCCAAGCGACCACTCGCTGACGAGTAGGAGATCGTCCTCAGACGTAGGTCACCGTACTGGACTTGAAAAACTTTGGAGCACCAGCGATACATTTCTTCCCCACGCCAAACCCCCTGCGCCGTTGCCAAACCAACTCCAACGAAATTGTTCCGAGCAGACTCTTATGATCCCTTTGAGTCCGACGACAGCCACTCGAGCGTCCAAACCGCGCTTTGAGACTTGGGGACAGTTGTCGAAGGCGCGTTCAATGACATTTCAGTCGTCACGACAGGTGTTGGAGGGTACGCCCATTCCGGACATCCCGCACGAGCAGTACAAGATGCTTGCACAGAGGGTGCAACAGTCGCTGACGCAGCCGAACAATCAGATCACGACGACGTTTTCAGGAGAATCTGATGAGTCTACTCGTGGATGGAAGCCTCCCCCCAGTTGGGCCGGGCCGTCTGCAGTCACGTCAGCAGACGAAGGAAAGGAAACAAGGCCGACTGCGAGGTCAAAGCTCACGAGCAGGAAACGTACGCAGAGCAGTCCAAGACTTGGCGTGCGAGAGCGTGTTGGCATTCCCCAGCGGTCCAAGACATCGGAGCCCTTCCATTTGGTCGACATTGTGAAGCCGGGGGAAGACACGTCTAGCGCTCGGCGGCGTCCTTCGACAGAGGTCAAAATCCGGTACTATGAAGGATGGCACGAGAAACCTGTGGGTGACGTCGTGCACATGCTGAGGGAGCTCAGATTCAAGTAGGGGGTTGGGTTGTTGGGTGCAAGCGTTGCTGGACGACGAGGTCGCTCCGTATTACGGTACAAAAGATCCCTATTTCTACGACATCGTCGGTTTTAATTCGTCTAATTTCTCTACGCCATGGGATTGTCCCATGTGATTTTTGCGATTTATCGTAGACAGACATAAATGTCGAGATCTGCCTCGCAAGTGGCGTTGGTGGGAAATCGGTACCGGTTCACAGCCTCGAAGTGGCGTTCGCTTGCCAAGGCCCGCGGACCTGAAAGTCCGCCGTTCCTGTTGCTTTACTCACGTGATCGGTGATCTCGGCGAGTCGGTCGAGTTCCTGAGTGAGGTCAAGCACAGCAACCGTCGGTAGACGTGGCAGGTGCGCAGTCAAAAGGCGCAGCGGACAATAATTTTTTACGACGGGAGGAAAGAAACAATAAATGACAAGCGGGGAAATAAAAATAGAAGGACAGACAGCAGACTGAGAAAAAGTGCTGTCCATCAATTCACGATTGAATCGGAGGAGAATGATCAACAGGGTGACCGGGGCGTTCCGAATGCGCATGACCAGCGAAAGAGCTTCGAGCCTTAATCCCGCTTGCTGTATACGGCGTACTAGGGTCCGCAGTTGAGCTGAATGGAACAAACCCAACGTTCCAAACGATGGCTACGAGTCGGCGGGCACACCTGAGGTGGTCGAAGTACAGGACACCGAAGCCTGTGTGCTTGAACGTCGAACCGGGGCCGAGGAACGAGAATGCGGTGGAATCTGGCAAAGCCACACGACCCAAGAAGCAAAAAAATGGCTACATATGATATGATACTATGATCCAAAACAGGTGGCTGTCCGCGGGCTTTTGTTCGCGGAGATGACGCAAGTACCTTACTTCATCAAACCAAGTTTCAACTGTTCTCTCACGCGACCAGGCCATAATCTTGTCATTGTTCTCTAATGGTGAGATACCTCTTTGAAAAATTACATCTTACGATAACAGACGTTGTTACAGTCGTGTGTGCGCCTCCACAGCTTTCCTCGGACTGTCGCTGTTACGGACATGGGGACAACGGAACGGTGCGTTATCTATTGTACCAGTTTTGTGCGATCATATGAACTAATTGGAACTTGTATTTTAGTGTCAAATATTTTATCACTAAAATGGGCCATGTCTAGAAAAGGTGCTTTGTGTCTCTACAGCAGCCTTAAGGACACTGCGCGGTGTACACCATCCACCACCCTTCCACACTGCGATTCAGACTGTCGGCTACATATACATGGATGCTTTGAGAGCCACGTAGACAGTCTTTTCAGATACGGCAACCCCTCCAAGGCCCAGTCTGCTCCCCTCGATTGCTGTGCCATTAAGGCAGTGTAACCACCGGACCCAGCACCTCCCCCACTTCCTTTGCGACGGCGGGCGGTTCCCCCGGTGCTTCGATGACCAAATCGTCGTATCGGTGCCCGGACTCATATACCGACCCCTCTTGTTGGCGGTGGAGGAGCATAGCCTTGGTGCGCATTCTACACGAGTGCCTGCGCCATCGCAGTCCTCCATCGATGCCCCGCTTTGAAAATGAGACTCCGCGTCAAGTCATATAGACAGTGGTGACGTGATACACTGGAAACCCTGTCGTACAAAAATGGTCCCCTTTTGATCTACGCGTTCTACTATTCCTTCGTCATTCGCCAAAGCGTCCTCGGGCAAGAAATCTATTTAAACTGTCTTGATACATTCGCTGCCGTATGTCCCCTCTTGCCTAGTACTCATTCACCATGTCCTCCCCTCAAGAGTAAGTACTTGCTCATCCAATGGGTAACATGGCACTGACCACCGCGTCCAGCCTATATCATCATTCCGACCAGAGTCCATTTTACTATGAGAGTGGTCCTAGCCCCACGGTCACGCAACAGTCTCATTCCCCGGGACCATCTTGGATGCCCACCGCCACAACCGATGACCAAAGCGGTTATCCTCAGTCTCACCCAAGCGGAAGTGTAGTCGATGCAGAGGTATGCTGGCGCCCCAACCTTGATAACGCTGCGATTCATGCTCTCCCGCTCTCTGACTTGGAGGTGATGAATTACTCCTTCAACCACCCACAAACCAACTATCCTCCACAAGGCACATCGTACCAAGCCCCCAATGCTCAGCCTGACTCCACGTATAATGTAGAGTTGCACCTCCCCCTTTTTTCGCCACATTGACTGACAATTTTCTCTAATGTCCAGAACAATTTTCATCTTGATCTCGCTCCATTCTACGATTGCCCCGATCTTCCTTATAGACATTCTTACCCTCCTTCCGGACCAAGTCACAGCTTTCCTGGACAATCTTCCGCAAACCATGTATTCTGGCCGGGCGACCTGGCAGACACGCTCAGTGGATATGATTCACAGGCCTTTTATGGACCTCAAACATCTCAAGGCCCTCTACCTCTGAACTTTCGGTCCTCGTCATTGACACAACTCCCATCGATGGACCGCGGTGTGCTTGCACCTGTGTACGGAAGGGACTCGTGGACTGTGCAGCACACCGCAGAGAGACTGAAATTGGAGGTCAACACAGCGAGTGCGGAGCTGGCCAATGCAGGCAGTGGACAGCACAGCCACACATCTCCTGTGGCGATTTCCCCCTCCAACCAAATTTCTGCCGCTGGCCCAAGCCGCCCACCCCCTGGCTCTCCCGAGAGAAAGCGATTGTTGCCGTCATCCGCCGATGAGGAGTTGTCTGTGAGTGCTGTGCCCAGCCATGCGCCACAATACAGCTGACACAGACACAGACAGCACGGAATGTAGTTCCCCGTTCCAGCAGAGCATGGAGTGTGCATTCAACATCGTCGGACTCGCACAGGCGTAACCGCAACTCAGACGTTCCCGGGCGGGGCCCTTTGATTCCTCAAGACCGCTATACCACGAGCAGTGTCTCGAGCTTCAACACGACTCACATCACCTTTGATCTGGAGAATCCGAATCAAAGAGGGGTCCCAATCGTCGACATTCTGAATAAGACGGGAAGCTTTAGTCGTATTCGGGATGGCACAGAGGCTTTCGATCATATGGGGAAGAAGACGTTCACTCTGCGCGTACAAGTGAGTTCCCCGTGTCTGAACGGTGATTTCATGTGCTAAGTGTTCGACGGCCATGACTCAGTGGCCCGGGTACAAACCTTGGTGCAAGACAGTTGCGGCTTTGAACTGGAAAAAGTCTCGCGCGCCTATCACACGTGTGAAACTCGCAGAAGACATCGCAACGGCCATTCGCGATCTACTCCAGGTTGGAATTATCAGCATTGTCCAACATTTCTTATGCTGATACCCTCCGCTAGAAAAAACGCGATGAGCCATTCGACCCGGATTACGCTGCGTGGAATATCGGGCCAAACGGCATTCAGCTTGACCAACTTTGTCTTGTGGCGCTACACCACGTATCAAAGGGCAGTTGGCAGCCTGCGCTTTGTTTGCTTCAGCCTCCCCAACGTTGATGTGGCCCCTTGTTTCACAGCATTATATTTATTCATACGGATCCCCTTTTGTCTTCTTTTTGTTTTCGATTACACACGGATATTTTTTATTACCACATCTTTCTTTGAGTCACTGTTAAATTTGTTTCGAACCCAAGGGATGGGTCCTCCTTTTGTCATCTACGCCCGAAACTCACACGTCGCACTCGCTGACTCGACTTTTCAGTGACCGCATTTGCATTCAATCGTACTGGCATAAGCATTGATAGAAGATACCAGTGTAGCATGAGTATTTTTTTGTTCTGAATTCTTGTATCCCAATCTTTGAGTTTCGTTATGGATTGCTCTAAGAGCCGTGGTGTTTACTTGTATATGAAGTACTGGAGATATATGTGGAGGTTTTAGAATGAGCGCCTGAGTACTGAGCAGAGCACATTGTGTGCGGGGAGCGCTCGCGGAGTTGAAACCACCTCGAAGCTCGCCGCATTTCAGGGCTTTAAGATCGACGCTGCTTCGCTGTGTATGCTTTCGTGGACTAGCGCAAATTCTGCTTAGATCGACCAGAACCCTAGATCTGTGGTATTTTAGACCGACTTGCACGTTTTTCTGGCGCCAAACCTGCCTCGTGTCGTGTTTTTCCCCATCTATGGGTTTGTCTCAGCTAACGATAATCTCACAGCGACGATATGCCATACCCATCGCTCACGTTCACGCTTCCACCCAAATTTACGAAATTCGGGCCCAGGGTGGGTCAAATCACGCTCACTCGCGATGGGAACGCCAGCGAACAGCCGGACGCGAGCATCACGCTGGACACCCCCAACATCCTCGTTGGCACCTCACGCGGTGTCGTCCCCCATCTCTCGCGCGATCACACGAACGGGTCGGACGCGATCCGTTGGATACACGTTCCATTCGAGTCCTTGTGAGTTTCTTGCCCCTCCCCCGTCCGCGCCACAACTCGCTTCGAGGACATTGACGTGAATGCACGCCGTGTGTTATGTATGGTCTGCGACGGGATGGCCAGTCTGGAGCAGGTTCCTCCGATCCCGACGTTGCAGGAGGGTCCGTATCCGTTGCATCGATTCTTGGGGTTCGACAAGAGTCGGCACATCGCGTCACTCTGTCTTCGAGATCCACTCGACGTGCGGGAGATGCCGCCCAACGGGAACACCTACGTCTCCGCGAATTGCGTGCGGGGCGTGAAGAAGGTCTGTTTTCCATTCTCGGAGAAATCACGGGCGGTGTTGACGATCTGCCTTTCATGTATGGGTACATGGCGGTGTACTAGGTGACGCTGTCTGACTGGCGCAAGTATGTGTACACGATGCAACCCGATGTCGTCTTTGCACTCATGGACACGCCGTTCACGCCTCCACCCTTTTCTCAAAAACGCATCACGAAGAGCATCGAGCGGAGCGCGTTGTGGGTCGCAGATCTCCTTCGGCCGGTTCCCGGCTCCGACGCAGGCGGATCGGAGCCGCCAAGTAATAGCACCTCAGGGCTGTCACGACACCCGCTCAACGTCTTTGTTCACATGGGGGGCGGAACGTCGGTGCCCGCACGCGAGGCGTTCGCCCATGGGCTAAGGGAGACGTTGTATGGTCCCGAAGCGGAGGTGGTCAAGCCGCTCCGCTGCCTCGACGAGGGTATCGCTGGCTACGCGTTCGACCTCGCCGTCTTGCGGGGCATCAGGCCAAGTCCGAATACGTCGCAGCACCAATGCTTGCCCGACGACTTTCTCCAATGGGAGAGCCCAGAGATGTTGCAGCATCCCGAGACGCTGACCCCAAGCACGACGGGAGAGGTCGGCGTCAGCTTGACGGCGTTGGGCGTTGAACCTACACCCGAGTCGCAAATTCTGCCAAAGCTGAACATAGTGTCGCTGCTCCAGTCTTCACTTGGACAGCTCTCTGAACGGAAACCGCGCCTTGTGACGGGAATACGATCACCACATGAAATGCTCCGTCTCGTCCGGGACGTGGGCATCGATCTCTTTGACGTCGGATGGGCCATGCACGCTGCCAATGTTGGCGTCGTGCTCGACTTTGTCTTTCCAGCACCCAGGCGTGATGGGGTGGACGCGGATGCGCGACAGCCTTTTGGGCACAACCTGTACGACCCCATATACAAACGCCAGTATGGGCGCCTCGCTGATACGCTTGTTGGCGCTGGAGAGAGTGCGGGTGGCATCACCCCAGAGCGTCAAGCGTGCATATGCATCGCGTGCTCACCCCATTTGCCGTCCTCGCACATTCTACATAGCACCATCGATGAGCAATCATACCCCACGACTGGCAAGGAAGCGAGGGAGCGGTATGCAAGACCGTATAGTCGGGCGTACATTCATCACCTCCTGCACACCCACGAAATGTCTGCGCACACATTCCTAGCCGCACACAACCTCGCGATCGTTTCCACGTTTTTAGCGTGCGTGAGACGCATGTGTGTAGAAAGCGGGAGCGCGGGGTTTCCACTTGAGGTGGAGAGGTTTAGTAGCGTTTATGATGAAAGTGGAGACTTGTTCAACGCCGCAAAAAAGGATTGGGAGTATGTTGACAAGGCAAGAGGGAAAGGGAGGCTTTCTAGGGAACGGGGGAAACAAGAGGATGATCAAATTGGTGATGAAGAGTATATTTAACGCAGTAGATGGAGGACTAAACGTTGGCACGGAACCGACTTGCACCGTCTCACAAGACGACAAATACTCACTCAATCACCGTTGCTGCAGTATACCACTCATTCTTGCGCAAACGCTTCCGGGAGGAGGAAATAGCGAATCAAGTGTTGAGTATAAAGACAGTTGTGATTCTACGCAATGCGATATCTCTATCCCCTGGACCTGCACGTTCAACGAGTGAGCTCAGAAGGTGCAAATGAAAGCAAGAGTCTACCTGTAGTGCCTAGCAAGGGTCGATTGCGCCAAGTGTGGACAAGGATACTAATGTGATTCTGCCTCCCTCGCGATCTGAGCGGCGTATGGGTTCTTTGGGTCCTTGGCATATGTTTCCGCTGGTATGGAGTTGGATAAGTGGAGAAGGCGAAAAAGAGGATGATGAGACGTACAACGGACAGCAAGGTCCTGCATCTGGTTAACGAGATAAAAGGTAACTGCGGAAGCGGCGATGAATGGTGCCAATGGCTTCACAACCTGTCGGGGCCAATAAATGAAATTTAACGAAGAAGCCAGCGAGGACGAGGGACATACGGGCGTATTGAATCGTCCCCTCCAGAAGAAAATGTATTGCAACATCTTTCTTTGCTCTTTTCGTCGTTCGAAAAAGGTATTGGACAGAGGTATTGAACCGTTGGACTTATGCTCACCGTGTAAAGGTAAGAAAGGATGGGTTCAATGCGGAGTTGTGGGATCAAACCGGAAGGCAGATGCCAAAGTAAGTATGTCATTCCCACGTATGTTATCTCTTCAACTTTGACCTTTTTGCAGACATGATGAAGCCTTCATCATGTGCACGCACGCCAACTTACTCTCGCTCCATGCGTGCGCGGCGGACTAAACCATCTTCTCGTCCTCCTCCTGGGCATTTCCAGTTCTCGTCCGCATCGCGCAGTCAGAGGAAGCATATAGATCATTATGCGACTCTCTGTGTTCCACGGACTGCGACCAAGGCTCAAATCAAGGTAACGACCAACATCGCCGAGTGTTCTCTGCTCATTGCTTTCTACGTTAGACAAGCTATTACCAGGTAAGATAACCAACGCTGCGAACACCCCCATCCAACTCAAGCCGCGGAGGGGCCCAGTTGAGCAAGAAGTACCACCCAGACGTCGCCAAGGACGACGCTTCCCAAACCAAGTTTCACGCCGCGAGCGAGGCGTACACAATCCTAGGCGACGATAGAAAGCGGTCCGTTCTATCCTTTTGCCCATATACCGCTTCCTTTTGCTCACCTCTTTCCCCAGGCGTGAATACGACCGCTCCATTGGCTCCCCTTTTCATGCCCCTCGTGCGCCAGGACAGCACCCCCAGGCGACGACCACACGACCGTCCCAACAACCCGGCTTCAAACATTTTTGGCCCACCCACCCCCAGAACCGCGGGCGAGATCCAACGAGTGGATATCCCGGCGCTGACCACCTCAACGAACACGCCCGCGCGAGTGCTCAGCGCCCTCGCTCAGGATCTCAGACGTCTAACATGGGCTCTGGATCGCGCACAGACCCGTTCTCGAGCCCGTTCGTGCAGAGAGCGACGGGTCATCGCCGGTCGGGCGATACGCAACCAGATTATCATTATCGGCAAGGGGGATTTCAGAGCGCGGGTTCTGCGCCTCGGACAGACAACAGGAGGCGTAACTCGGCGACGGACGGACGTCCGACGCGAGACGAAGCGGCAGCAGAGAGCGGTGTCATGCGCGCACTCGGGGCATCTGGGCTTGTCGGTGTCATCATGCTCATTGCCGCGATCGCGTGTAATTCGAAACGGACATCATAGACATGGTTGCGTGTATGTCTTCAAATATGGTACGCCTGGAACAACCACCTATCGGATGCTGCAACAAAACCCATCGTCTGAACCGTGGTATACTGTGCCCTTGCCTTGCAGTTGTTTGTAGAAACGGTCTACTTGACGTATGAATCTGCTAATCGTTCTGGTGGTGCCATTGGCTTGCCTGAGATGGAGTTCAGGATCTATTGATGCACCAATACCCTTCCGCCACTTGGATGATGGGAAAGATTTACATAGGTATATACACTTGTATATTATATCAATGTGCAGTTACTTAACGGCGATGGAAGACCAAGAATAACGACGACGGACATATAGCAAATCTCAGCAAGGACGTGGTTCACGCATGAACTGGGGGTTCGACGTAATCCAAAACCGGACCATCCGACACGTCGACGGAAACGACCTTGTCTTTGTCTGCCACCTTTTTAGCCCACGTTTCGCCAACATATATGGGGAATCTCGGGTTAGTCGTGTAGTAGCGGTATACGCGCTCTTCTCCATTGGGTGGGGAAGAAAAGACTGGTTTGAGGATCGGGGCGCGCAATGCTCGCTGTGCGGGGTCTTCCGCAAGGATCGCGTGGACAGCGCTACGATCCAAAAAGGTAGGCCCACGCGCACCCTCGACGAGGTAATGGGTCAGCGAGGGCCTCTTGCAGCTCGTGTCGTCCGAAAAGATCACCTGGTCTAGCATAGCCATCCTTGCAGGAAGGCAGCGCTGCGGGAGTGTGACCTCAGCAGGGTGTACTACAACCGGAACGCGTCCTGAGTACCTCCGTTTCATCATAAATGCTTGCTTCTCCCAAGGTACCCACGCCTCCTCATCGTGTTCATGTGGGTCATCTGGATCGACATCCTCATCTCCGCGAGGGACTATCAGAGTGATGGTGAGCGCGTTTGCGAGCACTTGGTAATATGTTTCAAAGTCGGTGATGTGTGTGTCCTGCAACTCGACGGGAATCGTGAGTGTCGCGCTCGTCATCGTCACAACCTCGTCGGCTTGAATTTCGTCCGAACTCGAATTTGGCATCATGACAACGATACGGTTGTGAGAACAAAGCGGTCCCTGCCACCTGGATGCCCCTTTCTTGTCACGCAACGCAAATTCGGCCGGTGCTCTCGGATAGACCGACATGTCATACTCGGCAGCCCATTTCGATGAAAGCACTGGCATTATACAGACGGAAACGTTCAACGGCGCAGGAAATTTGCGTGCAAGTCCAGTCCGTTTCACGACTGCGTTTACGAATTGACTAGTTGCCCCTAACGATGTACCGTCAACGTGGCGAGAACGAGTGTGTGGGACCAAACCATACCTGCAAAGAACGTCAAACCAGAATCGCCAGTGATTTCTATCGAATAGTCTGCGATCGGTGCATTTTCCGCATATTTTCTGCTAACGATGCCCCTGAGTTCTACAGTCGCCGAGCTTGGCCATTGAATGGCGCTAGCTGGATCGTGTTGGGGTTGGAAAGCCGTGTATCCTGCAGATATATCTTTCGTCGTTCCATTGGAGAAAGAGATTTGGACAAAGTATTCATATATCCACTCGGCCTCTAGAATCTACAGCAAAAATGATGAGAATCATTTGCTGTTATTGGTGAAATCGACCAACCTCGCGTTCCCGAGATACTCCAATCACCATTCTTTGAAGCGCTGGGGGAAAGTTGGTCGACGGGACAAGGATAACAAAGTTTTGGACAGCGTCACGAAGAGCGCCGTGGTGCTCGACCCCAATGCTAAAAGGCTGTGCGGTTTCGAAGACTGCACTTTCTTCTTCTCTGATGATCCATAGATTCTTGTTGGTGAGGAGCTCTTCATCAACGAAGGGGGAGGGCCAGGGAGAGCCATTTGAAAAGTCGAAGCTCGCATGCCCAGGACGCAACTGTGTAGCGTCTTCTCGAGAACGCCTATGTGAGAGAAACCGTCTTGGAAGAATACCGTAGACAGCATAAAACAACATACAAAGCTTTCACAAAGGACCGTTCCTTGAATCTCAATCCCAGCGAAACATTGTCAATAGCAGGACATTCGGCGCTTATCTTGACTCTCGCATCGCCCTGTACTATAGCATTTGGGGCAAGGTCGGGTGCCCTAACCCATGCTTGAGCAGTACACTCAGCAATGGGAGCAATACGTCCGTGAACGGCAGCCACTAGGGCTAGGAAGCTGAGGATACACTGTAAAGGTTTTATGAGCATGACACCAAGGATGGGGAATAGAGAAGGGTACGAGCTGAAACCCCGCGTTAATATACACAGGACTCAGTACTATTCTTGGTGCGTTCCCAACGGATTGATGATCATGTTTGAGCGGTGTTCTAATGATTGGAAGAGAGGGCACAGCCCGCGCAGCGATATCATATCAAGCAAGCTGCGCTTTAACTTTGTGCGCCATGGAATGTGCATGATCATGGATGATGGAGCCCCGCAAATGAAGGCATTTTCTACCGCGGCCACACAGAATTGAACCGTGCACCGAGTTTAAACTCACTCACGGTTATCTTTGGAAGCCCCGGCGAATGTCCATTATGTTACTCCGCCGGTGTCTGCACAGATACTACAGTGACAATGGAGGCGGAGGAGGGGCCTAAAAATGGGTAGTACGGGGTGGTTGATCAGAACCGAAGGTCCGAGAGAGCCTTCTGAATCCTGATAGTTCCCTTGAGGCCCGAGTCTGGCACTCTTCAGGACCACCAACTGTACTACATACAACGAACAATTCGCCATCCGACTGTTTCGACGGCGGCGTGGAGTGGCTTATATGATGAAAAAGGTTTCCCCAGGGTGAGACCAGTTCAACGTTCAACGTATGCAACTCCGAGTTGTACATGCAGTGTCCTTTGGATGAGCGCCGTCAGTCTGAGATCTGAGAGACCAGGATCCCGGTTTGATTGTAGTATCTTGTTCTATCCACGGTGCATGCTTCCCTTATCGTCTGACTACGGTTTGCAATCCGACAGAGTTGGGGCGATAACGTGGGTTTCCGGACTTTTGCGCAGCCTCTGTTGCCCAGCTTATCGACGTCCTTGAAA
>JBBPSB010000503.1:0-16791 GCA_038093375.1 Xerocomus brunneocitrinus
CCCAACAGGGAGGACTCATCCCATCCCGTCATTGAGCCCAATGGCTCGTTTGTCAGATCCTACGCGCCACCTCCATGCCATCGATGAGCAAAACGGCTTGATTGACGCACCACACGACGGGACGACAACGATGCGACAACGACCGCAACACAATGAGGAAGCGACCACGACATGATGACAACGTGTCAAGGACAAGGACGCAACCACGTCCACAACAATGACGCAACCACGACGAGGAGGTTCAGAATACGTTGAGGACAATGACTGGAGAACGACAATGACATGACAATGATAGCGCAATGAGGACGGTGTGACGAAGACGACACAATGGCCACGACATGACGAGGGGGATGCAACGAGCACGGTTAGTACAATGAGGACAGCGGGATGAGGACGTGACGAGGACGACAGGATTGGGTGGATTATGGAGGATGCTGACGACGAGGCAAGCCACGAGGAGTGGTATTGAGTCCCAACGCCGTACAATCCTAGATGCGAGTATTAGAGTTCTATGTGGTTGAATATGAGTGGTCAGGCTAGCCCTCAGATTGTGTGATTCTGGCTCTAGTGTGCGTGTCTGGCTCCAGTACGGGAATCTAGCTGTCATAACTCCCACCTATCAATGGTCTAGCTGACACCTATCGCGGGTCTAGAGGTAGCCTAGCGCTAGGCTGTCAATCTGTGCACTGACAGGGTCTCCTAGCGCTAGGTCATGGTCTAGCGCACCTATCGCGATCTATTTGACCTAACCAGTCTAGCGCTAGGTCGGCTAGGTCGTGCTAGGTGGTCTGCACTTTTGCTGATGGACTTGGCGGTCTCTCGCATATCGATGACTTTGCCAGTGCCCGTGAGTCCTTCGATTACTCGAGCTGAAGTATTAATATGGACGATAAATATACACAGTGCAAACTAACCTGTTTGATTGGCAGAGCCTACAGCCATCCGTTGGTCCTGATGCGCTATTCTTTGAATTTTGTGATGCACTGGAGGTCAAGGACGGTGTGAATGCACCTGAAACCGGCTGGGGCCTTGAGCATGCCATCAACGCCTGGGGATCGTTCTGGAACAATACTTATTACGCAAATTATGGTAAGTCGTTGGGGGAAATAGTTGATTTGGGAAGTGATGGACCCTGACGATCGCTCTCATGTTCGCTCAGCGTGCGGCGACGTAGACGCAGAGTAAGTTGGTGATTAGAGTGTGCTCAGGGTGCTGATGAAGGGATACCTCTGCTTGTAGGACGTGCCTCGGAACATACGACGCCAGCGCTCCGGTTTGGACGAACATCACTGTAGATAACGACATCCGGTCGTGGCTCTGGATGGTCTGCAATCAAGTTGGATTTTATCAAGTTAGTCCCCCTTTGGGTCAACTGGCGATCGTGAGTCGTATTCTGCAACCTAGGTATCAAGAGGTGGGTTTCTTTGTGCCCTTGTGAAGCACCTTCTGATCGTGGTCACCAGAGGCTATGCGTCAACATGTTCCCCGACAAGTTCTCTTCTCCACCTTTGCCGTCCGTCTCTGAGGTGAACGTCATGTACCATGGCTGGAACCTCAATGTAGACAGACTATTCTTGGCCAACGGTCGTCGTACGTATCAAACTTGTTCCCTTTCCTCATTTCATGCTGACAACACTACAGGCGACCCTTGGCGGGAGGCGACTGTCTCTGCGGATGGCCTCGACAAGGCCAACACGACCATGCAGCCCATTTATGAGGGCGATGGATTCCACGCCTCGGATATGATTACTGCAAATGGTGAAGTTGATGGGACAGTCTACGCTGTTCAGATGGCAGGTCTGGAGTATATGAAGAGATGGCTCGCCTGATATCTTGGTCATGACGAGGGACATTTGCCTATGTGTGCTGTACCCAATTTTCCGACTTGTAAAAAAATTGGGCTCGAGCTGAAGATTAGGTCGATCATGGTTGCTGACAGCCTTGCCCAAGCAGGGAATTGAATTTTATTCAGTACAGTCTTCGCTGACTTGGGTGCAGGAGGTACTTGGTGGTCGCCTCAGCCTCTTGGGTGTCGAACTTTAGCTCGCGAGAGGCCAATGTGCGTCTTGGAAGACCAATTTTCCGAGTCCGGTGACCAACTTCAGTGACGGGTTACCAGACTACTTACTTACGCTTCAGTCGTGTATGGAAAGGTCGAGGGCGGATACGCGCTCGGGGTTTTCAGTACCTCCAGCGAGTTTCAACGGCTTCACATCACTGACTTGTTGGCTATGCGAATGACGAAGCGTGACCAACGACGGTCCAAGCCCGACAAAACGACCTCACAGTTAGTAAAAGAGGATGCCGGGTGATGGTCGCCGACCATCACACCGTCGATCGCACTCTTCCCGGTGGCTTCAGCTATCTCAGTAGTCCGTTTTCTTCGTATACTAATCGCGGCCGAGAGGACGTTATTAGCAAAGGTTCGAGCCCATCCCGGGATTTGGTAACACTCGTAAGGATATTTTACAAACGACGCGACAGGCAGAGGAACGTACAGTACTATCGACTTGGATTACACGCTGGACCAGGTCGATAGTGGCCGATTGATCTCGATCAAACATATTTCGTAGACATGATCGAATGATCGATGATCGGCGCGCGCTGTCGGCACACTTTGTCTGACGATCTTGAATCTTGGCCTGTATGTGTCCCGGATGAGCGAAAGGCCGATCGGATAGCTCGTTTGGTGCGGACTCATGTGGGGGTGTGATCGTCACACCGGCCGCCGTTCGGTCAATAAATCGACGTTGGCAAATTGACAGGCTCGAAGAGTGTGTTGGGTGCATAGTGGGACACCAATTGCGGGAGCATGGCGGCGGCGCCGAGGTAACACTCGAACCGCGGGTGGGACAGGGTAAAGGATCATCCCGGATTTCCGAGGGCGCAGCAGATGCGGAGTGAGCGGATACGATCAAAGGGTTGGACGAGTGGCAGAAGGTGTGAGACGATAATCAGCACTCATTCGCTGTGATTCATGCCATCGGTCCACTCTCTCAGCCAATTTCAGGTAGAGATTTTCTGCGGAATATGTCGTTATCTCGATATCCCGGAAATCGTTTGAATACGCAGTGTGATGCCTCTCGGTGTGCGTTTGAAGCTTGGGTACAAGGGTGTTCAGGTATCTCGATATTTGAATGAAATTAGCCGTTGCATGGATGTACAGGCCGACGCCTATCGAAAAGCTGAGTTCGTCCTCCTGGACTCACATTCCACACGCGACTTGGAACACCAAGTTGCTCGTGCCTAGTTTTCGCGTAACCCAAAATCTTTGGCACACCAGGGCAATCGAGGAAAGCGGGAGGCTTGCACATACGCCCGGAGAGATTCAGTATACCGGTGTCGTTCTTCGTGTCAATTTGGTGTTCGGGCGACTTCTGACTGTCTATTGCACTGATTCGTGAGGAAGTCCGTTGCTATGATTTGAACCAAGTCGACACATTCAATGGCAGCTCGGGTGCTAATATTGTCTACAGATCGACGGGTGGAACCTTGACACCGTTTTACTGTGTTTCCGCCGTTGACGTCGACTGACAGCACTGACAGATGTGGCCCGTTTGAGTGCCAAAGGAGGAGGGCGGCAATGCGGAAAAACAAACACAAACGTAGGCTTTGAGTTTCCTCGCATGGTCATACTGTTGTTCACGGTAGCGTGAGTCCTCTACTAGGTATCGGTGGGTTGTCGTCTTGGACGTGCATGCACGTACGCTTCCTCTCACCGATGCAGACGTGGAAGCCGGATAAAGTGCGTATTTATGTCCACGCATTCCCGTCTGACCAATGTACGACAAAGACAACAGAACATGCTCGTTTTTTATTTCGAGTATCTCCACGTCAACCCATGTCATCCTATGGCATGCCCTTTGTGCGGGCATTCACTTGGCAGTACTTGAGGTGGGGAGTAATGTGTGCATGAATGCTGTGACTGGTGTTTGGAAAAGGGATGGTCGGGTGACACAAGACGAGCGGAGACGATGCGCGAGATATCTACAGCTCATGGGTAAAGGATCAATGGCTTCCAGTGAGGCCAGATAGGATCAGCATTCATGAGAGTACACGCTCACTAGTAAAGGCCTGTTGTTCTTGGGGAGACCTGAAAGAGGCTCGCATGGAATGGGTGGGGATGGACGCATACTAACGAATGCTATCCGCCATATGTGGCGAAGTATGGGTACTAGTAGGCGTGGTGACATTTGGCACGACAATCAATCCGAATCTGTATTCGGCTGAAGGTCGAAGCTTGACGCTGTCAAACTGGCTGAGCCTTCGCAAGATGTTGATCAGACCAGTACAGCGTTTGGAGTGTCACGAGAGCCACATACATGACATACTTAGCCACGTATGGCATCGCCATAGCCTGAGGCCGAATTGCGGAATGTGGAGGGCAAGCCACTGAAGGAGGAGGGAGGGCGACTAGGCCCAGGTCTCGCCCCACTGAAGAGCATCCTATAGGACGTAAAGTGAGCCTGGATAATATTAAATAATTAAATAATTACATGGCCCCTGCGTGGCAATGCCCGCTACGTATGTTTATTGTTGTTTCGATGCAGTTACGAATAGACTTGTCATTGTCGACCCATGAAACAGCATGTCTTTCTAAAAAGTGAGCCAGAAGATGATGTGCCATTGTAAACATGTTCTCGCCCTCGGTTCCCATAAGAAAAGGAAATAGACCACTGGAAAGAGAAAAGCTTTCGGCCTTGTTACGATCATTGTTTTCAACGACTTGTGCACCTACACACTCCTCATCAGTATTGAGATCAAAATGCTCCAAGTAAAGTACAGGGATTGTCGCTTGAAATGACCCAATCCAAGCCAAGCCAACGATAAGATCAACGCTGAGAGGAGAGCAGTCAAATGACTGTGCAAACTCATTACAATGCATGTATTCTGGATTAACTTATCCATGGTGAACATGTAACCTTTATAATGGGCTGTGAGCGCACAACGGTGTGCGTGCAACACATCAAAGGCGACTGTAAACAGTAGATTAATCAAAAATGACAGAGACTTCGGAATCAGCAAAACGTGCTCAGAGCATAACGACAGAAAGCGATGCATCAAAGCCCTTCCGCCGTGAGAAGGACATGCCAAACGGGGGGTGGCTGTGAGTTTGCCAAAATCCCTGCATAGAGAAAAAATAGTGAAAAAGCGGCGTCGCACCCTAAAAACCCACTACTTACGTAGCGGGAATAATTAAATAATTACATATGCGAGTTGGCGATGTGGCTGTCCGCCATCATGTCTCCAAACACTGGCCTCACACCGCCCTATTGGTCTGCTTTCTTCTGTATGTGTTAAATCGTATGCACACACGCGTCAGCACGGGAACTTGAATGGATGTCAACTGAGACAAATCTGCACAATTATCTGGTCAGGACCGTACACAATGAGCAGAGGTAAAGTCGTTGAAGTGGATTGCTTGTCAAATGTGTTCATACAATTTCATTTCAAAGCAGACCAACGCTTCTAAAGCGATTTCAAGATGTCCGCCGGAGGTGGTACCTCGTGTGTTTCGCCACCAAGGCGAGGCACGTCGATTCTACGTCGTAAGTACAGATCTGGTGAACTTGTAGGCTGTAGGGGCTTATCATCGCTAAGGTAGTTTTACCTCCGGTTAGCCGTGTCAGAATGCAGGCCGATGAATCTGGTTGCTCGCCTCTCTACGGCTTAAAAGGGCGCGCTATGGCCTGGCATCGATGTACTCCCACTGCGACTGCAATACAGCCCACTGCTGGAAAGCTCACCGCCATGCAGCTGACTCCCTATCTTATTCTGATGCTGGTTCCGACTTGCTTGGCTATTAAATCGTCGTTCTCAGCCAGGTCGAGAGCTCTCGGCCCCGTGACAGATTTGAACATCGTCAACGAGGTCGTTGCGCCCGATGGCTTTGCCCGATCGTTAGTCATGATTACTGTATGCAATGTCTTCAATTGACCCGTCCTTCAGAGCCGTCCTTGTCGAAGGAAGGTTCCCGGCACCGCTGATAATGGCTGAGAAAGTATAATCCCTTCCTCGACAACTTGGGGAATTCAGCGCCTGACAACGCTTGTTTCTGCTAAAGGGTGATGACTTCAGTATCAACGTAATTAACCAGCTTGGAGATACTTCAATGGACACTACCACGAGCGTGGTTAGTGTGTCAAATACTTTGAACGTGGTCTGATACTGATTTTGTCGCAGCATTGGCATGGTATATTTCAGAGAATGTCCAATTGGGCTGATGGTGTTTCTGGTGTAACCCAGTGCCCTATAAAACCGGGCGGAAGCTTCTTGCATCAGTTCAACGCAGATGGCCAGACCGGTACATACTGGTACCACTCCCATCTTTCCCTGCAGTACTGCGACGGACTCAGAGGACCACTGGTTATATATGATCCCAACGACCCGCACAAACATTTGTATGATGTGGATGATGGTGGGTGTGCCCTTTCAAAGTTGTGATCGAGTCGTTCTTAAACCGATTAGCCAATACCGTAATCACCCTCTCTGACTGGTATGTTAATTGCATGCTATTGCGATCGGTGCTCAGTTTTGGTTTCGCAGGTATCATGGACCTGCTTCGACGTTGAAAATTCCGGTTGATGAAAGTTCGACACTCATCAATGGACTGGGCCGGTACGCCGGCGGACCACCATCACCACTTACTATCATCAATGTCGAACAAGGAAAACGTTATCGCTTCCGTATTATCGGAATGTCTTGTGACCCGTCGTTCAACTTCACGATCGATGGACATTTGATGACAGTCATCGAGACGGATGGCGTTGAGACCGAACCCTTGGTTGTTGACTCAATAGCCGTCTACGCCGGTCAACGCTATTCCGTTGTCGTGACCGCCAATCAGTCTGTGGGAAACTATCGGATTCGTGCGCTACCTAGCGAAGTAGGCCATACCTTTGACGGTGGGCAAAACTCGGCTATCTTGAGGTATGAAGGCGCTCCAGAAGAAGAGCCTACTACAGAGCATGGACCATATGTGCTGCCGTATGCGGACAGTAATGCACATCCTTTGACCGATCCTGGCGCTCACGGTATTCCAGAACCCGGCAAGGCAGATGTGAACATCAATTTGGTTCCCGGCTTCAGCTCAGAAACAGGACGTTTTACGATCAACAATGTCTCGTTTTCTATCCCGTCAATGCCTGTGTTGTTGCAGATTCTGAGCGGTGCTCGACACCCATCGGACCTTCTCCCAAGTGGCAATGTTTATGTCCTCCCGTCTAACAAGGTCATTGAAATTAGCATTACTGCAACGCAAAGTTCACAGAATGGTGCACCTGGCGGACCGGTAAGCCTTTTACCCAGACTTCTCTCTAGCTGTTCACAAGACTTTTTTGGCAGCATCCACTTCATCTTCACGGTGTATGTACATTTTGATACCTCTCACATGCACGAGGCTAAGTTGACGTTCCCTGTAGCACACATTTGATGTCGTTAGAGCCCCTGGAAGTAGCACCTACAACTTTGAAAACCCCGTCAGAAGAGACGTTGTATCTACAGGGGAACAAGCAAACAACGACAACGTGACGATCCGTTTCACGACGGACAACGCTGGACCATGGTTCCTCCACTGGTGAGTGGATTGGAGTTTACGCATATACGGTTGCTGAAGCTCACACATGACTTGATGCTAGTCACATTGATTTTCACCTTAACGCGTGCGTAACTTTGGATAGAAGGGTGATTGGATGCTGACTTTACTACGTCGATCAGTGGATTCGCTGTCGTGATGGCAGAGGCACCTACCGAGACAGCCAAGGAAGAGAGCAAGGTCATACCTGGTAGGTCTTTGTCCTCATTCCTCTTGGATCACCCTTTTTGATCCTCCGGTGAAGACTACTGGGCCAAACTGTGTGAATAAGTCGGTTCAACGGGCTTGTTCAATTGCTGGGCGGATGTCGGTAGCAACCATTTCTGGTAGCTCATGCTACAGTCATCATCACCTAAATCCCTTAGCTGCGCTTGAGATGGAAACATTATTTATCAATATATATGGCATTGTGTTGACACACCAGGAACGCCTCCAAGTCGTACATAGCAGGGGCTTACCATGCCGCTGTACGTAGATTTAGCACGTTGCTTATGTATTGTATGTTTATCGTCACTTTTTCTCCTCTTATATGTAAACCCGCGCACCACACCGCAAAGCGCGATAAGGACACCTAAGTCCTAGTTACTTTTTCATCCTTGTTTCGTACTGGAATGTCTATTTTTTTCACTTGTACATAAAACGTAGGTTGAAGACGCTCGAAAACAGGCGCCAACCTTCCGTTGTTGTGCAGTTGTGCAAGGTCGCCGATTTTCATTTCTGACAAGGCCCGAGAATCAAAGGATTCCAAGCTTGCCTTGTACGACATTACTCAAAGACATAAAAACATAGGCGGCGAAGACATTGCTTTGAATTCGACGTCCCTTCCTTACATCGCTGATCTTAGTCAACCAACATCATTCTCTGTTACGTTCCCGGAGCGGGACGTTGGTGACCGCTGTCTGTGTATCTATGCTTCTGGGGTTGATACCACCACGTCAACACCACGTATCCATTTTTAGCCGACTGTCCTGCGATTATGGGAACACTTCAAGATCTTGCCCACCGGCAAAATATACCCGAGAGAGAGAGATTTTACAAAGTACCTGGATGCCCAGGTCAGGTTCTGCAGCACGGTGGCCGCTGAACATACGGAATGGGAGAGTGGGAGGAAACTGGAGTGTAGTCCTAGGTCGAACACTGCAGTGATATCTTTGTCTGTGGAGCGAGCAAAGTGGATGTTTGTTATACTGAATGAGCTTGAGTAAAACTTGGCTGAATACGAGAGATTTGTGAGTCTACAAGTGACTTACGCCAACCACCATCAATTGTTCCCGCCGAAGCGAACATCCGAACGTGTCGCCGTGGAACGTGGTTGGAGTCAACTGCACAAAAGTACTATGATCCTCGATGGCTTCAGTTATCTCAGTAGTCCGTTTTCTTCGAGGTCTGGCGTAATCTTGAATACTATTCGCAGCCAAGAGGAAAGGTTCGAGCCCATCACGGACTTTGATAACACTCATAAGGATATTTTAAAAACGACAGGCAGAGGAACGTACTATCGACTTGGATTACCCACTGGACTAGTCGATATCACTACCTGATCGATCTCGATCAAACATATTTCGTAGACATGTCGGTGCGCACTGTCGGCACACTTTGTCTGACGGTCTTAAATATTGGCCTGTGCCACCATTTGACCCGATCTGAGCGAAAGGCCGATCGGGTATCTGCGGAGTCATGTGTACACCGGCTTTGGACATGATGGGAGTGGGTACATGTTGTTGCATCAAGCATGAGTTCATCTTGCAACTGGAAACGGAGAGGAAGACATGGGTTAGGGTGATGGACGAGGGGGTGCAGAAGTTGAGCTGGAAGGAACCAGAGCGGAGAAGCAGGGAAGGCGACGTCATGAAGCATCCATCAGCCTCCCGGTCCTCTCCCGCAAACAATCCTCGGGGCTGTATATATAGCGAAAGCCATCGAGTTTGAGCGGTTCCCCTGTGAAGTTGTCGGAGGCGTTCGACACGTGCGAGGACGACTTGGGGATGTGGGTGTGTGATCGTTACACCGGTCGCCGCTCGGTCAACAAATGGACGCTTAATTGTCAGGATCGGCTAATTGGCAGGCTCGAAGAGTGGGTTGGGATACATGGTAGCACACCATTTTCTGGAGGCGCCGAGGTACCGTTCGTCAAGCTCGCCGTACTAGACACGTCTCAACAACCAGACGGGGGAGGCAACGAAGACGTACCTGACCACCTTGTCGCTCTCGTCCAGTCCGAGCGCGCTGTGGTCGACGTTTTCGAGAAATTCCGCGACGGCCATGAGGTTGATCAGGCAGTTGCTTTCTTGTCCGCCATAAGATTGGTTCTGGAGCGTTGTGTGAATAGCAGATGGGATACGAGTCGGAGTGGGTTCCCTTTGACAACCGAAAAGATGATTGGGAGGAGGTCGTCGCCAGAGACGAGGGAGGTCGATCGAGAACCAGGTTCAGACAAAGGGGGTTTGATGGCGGATGATTGATCGGGCAAAACGGAGAAGTGTACCGTAGGTATGAGCGGACTCCGTTTCTTTTCCGTCGGAGAAATGAGAATGGAAGTGACCGGCGCCGTTGACACTTCTGTAGAATCGGTGGGGCCAGACGGACGGTGCGTTGGATCCTTGTTGGCATTGTCTCGTTGTGAGACGCATCGTCCGAGCTCGAGGGAAGGAATAACCTATGTATACACCCTGTGTGGGCAGAACGGCAGCCTCGGCGTCCACACTTCCCTGTCATAGAGCAGCGTGCACAAGGTAGACTCGATCGTCTCAAGGACGTCGCGTATCCGCAATTCATCTGTTTCATTTTCCTCAATCAGTTCCACCCACGCATGATCCCCCTCCCTCAACTCGGCCTCCACCGCCCTGTAAAACGCCTGGAACTTGTCCGCCAGCTTGTCCGGCTTGTCGAGCGCCATATTGACCGCATACCCAACCCGATTCGGGTTCCCGCCGATATCCTGCAGCTTTTTCTGTCCCGCGGGAACCTTGACGAACGGGAAATAGGGTAGAGAAAAGGCGTGGACGCGTTCGACGAGCCAGGGGCTGGTCGTTGAGGGCGATGGCGATCGAGTACCGATGTCGATGGTGGCATCTGTATCTGTGGGTGGGGCGGTCGCAGGAGCGGTCGTGGGTCTCTGGCCAAAGAAAAATACGAATGGCATGGAGAACCCGGCAGAGGATGCGTGTGACCCGCGTGCGCCCGGTCGAGAGGGAAAGGGCGGTTTGGTCGCCCTGGAAGGTAGCGGTAGCGCTGCGCTGAACGCTGAGACGGTGAACGAGGGATACGACGACTCGAGGGGGAACACGGGCCGGGGGAATGCCGCAAGGCATGGACAAAAGTGGCTGCATGTCGCCGCATTTCAACCGCATTGTCCAGCTTACCATCTCTCTCTTCACGGTCGTTGTCGATTTGTTCACAACCCCTCGAATATATTCAGTCCGGCTAGAAACACATGATGTATGTATCACTTTCATAATTTCGCTGAGAATCACGATGCTAAGCGACGTGTTCAAGGACCAACTTAACGGTCACCATCAAAGGTAAGGTTCAACGCTAGATTTCCTGTTCTATGCCAGTTAGCTTTTTTTCAGGTATCGAACTTCGCGCTCAGGTGGGGCGCAAACTCCCGCCTTCGAGACAATTCTATGTCCAGTTTTCCGTAGGAGACACCATGCGACAGACGCCCACAGTGGAAGAGAAGAAGAAACTCACTCGTTGGGATCAGCCTTTATTCTGGTTCGTACTCATCTATTTCCCCTACGCCAGAAATGTTAATTTTGTCAGGGACGGGGTCGATACGTCCACCCTGCTCGTAAAAGTTTACCAGAAGCATCGTTTCAAGAAGCAAGATGAACTCGTTGGAAGTCTCACCTACACGATCGGGGAGATAACAGGAAGATCGAACGATGGCGGTACGAACAACCTTTGTAGGGCATGTTCTGCTGATGGGATCTCTGCGACCAGCATTCGAAGAACGTCTTCGCAAGGACACCTCTGATGTGTCCGATCTTACGATCAAGTTTGCGTTTGCTGCTCAGCCACCCGAGCGCGTTAATGCAGACGAACTTCAAGCTGCCGACGCCGTCAACCAGACGACGAAAGCGATAAGCACTCTCGGTTCCACGCCAGCGGCTGCTGACCCTCTCGCCTTGGTGGTCGATAATAGCACGGCCGTCATCACAGAGGTACAGACACTTGAGACTACCTGGGGCGTCCTTTTGCAGAGGTTGGAGCTGTTTAACAAGATTGTGACTGATATTGCAGCGGTAATTGGTGTCCATCCACTCGCTTCGCTTGCTCACCTGTCTAAACGTGGTAGATTCATCCGTATGCGTCGCTGGCTTGGTCTGTTATATCAGCCGCGAACACTGTCTGTCTGTCCCTCACAATTCGTGCTATCGCTGATCATGGCCGGTGATTACAGGTACTCGTAAACCAGAAAAATCGCGACGAGCAGATCATTCGCTTGGCAGGCGCGATGAGGGACGTCTTCACATTCGTTCACGACGTTGAGCCCTTGAAGAAGATCAAGAAACATGACAAGACCATCACACTTCTACTACAGCAAGTGACGGAGTGCGGCTACTTCATCGCCGATTATACCAAGCCAAACAGCTTCTGTCAGTCATCGTCGCCTTCAGGATGTCCAAGACTGACCGCTGTGTCCAGGGATTCGCACTGCGAAATACGCGATCTCTGATATCGACGCGAGGATCACGGCTTACGAGAACAAGTTGCGTGAGCTGAAAGTAGCATTCCTGGAGGGTGTCGCACTCCACACAGGAATTACAGTCGTTCGTATGGTGGACGTGATACGGAATATCGGTGGGTGTGAGCCTCGTCCGACTGTGACGAAGATGCTCATGGATGTGCAACGCAGCGGAATCGATCGACCTGAATGACATCCCATATGCCGAAGCTAGATATCTGCAGGAAAAGAGATGCTTGCCCGGCACTCGGGAGTCTCTCCTTCGGGAGATTTGTGATGTTCTTAATGATCCTGCCGAAGATGCACCGCGCGTGTGTCTCCTCACCGGGGTTGCCGGTTCGGGCAAGTCCGCAGTAGCTCATTCGATCGCTCGACTATATGACGGGCAACAGAGGCTAGCCTCGTCGTACTGCTTCGCAAGCAGTGACATCACGCGGCGGAATCCGAGAAACCTGTTCAGCACTATCGCGCGCGATCTGTGCGATCATGATCCGCAGTACAAATCCGCGCTCTGGGAGATCGTGAAAGATAATCGAGCGCTGCGCACGTCGACATCGCCTTTGGAACAACTGGAGCGGTTCATTGTCGAGCCTAGTAGAAGGAACCTGGACTCCATCGGACCGCAACTGGTGGTGATCATCGACGCTGTTGACGAAAGTGGCGATCGAGCCAATCGCCGAGTACTTTTGGAAGCGATCTCTAAGCAAATTGTTGAGGACGCTCTTCCGACGAACCTTCGTTTCCTCATCACAGCCCGACCAGAGAGCGACATCCTTACTAAGCTTCAATCTGGCCCGCACCTGGTTCATAAACAACTAGGCGAAATTCCGGTGGAAATTGTTGACGGAGATATCGAAAGGTTCATCTCCCACTCCCTTGACGAGGATCCCGAACTCGCATTGCCTTCGCAAAAAGAGGAGTGGTGTCGTGTGCTCGTCTGTCGTTCGCAGCATCTCTTTCAATGGGCTGCCACCGCGTGCAAGTTTATTCAAGCTCCTGGAGTCAACCCACGCAAGCGATTCGAATTACTATTGCAGAGTGAAGGCAGTCCTTCCGTGCGGCCCTTAGATCAACTGTACCAAACTATACTAAATCAATTGTTTGCATCTGACGACACTCGAGAATCCTTTCACGATGTCATGGCCGTTATTCTCGCGCTTCAAGAATCACTCTCTCTAGTTTCGTTATCCGCCCTGTTCTACTCAAACGAAGATCTGAATGTACGATATATCATCAAACAGATGGGATCGCTACTGGATGGAGTGCTTGATGAAGACAAGCCTATCCGCCCCCTTCACACCTCATTTCGCGACTTCTTGCTCAACGAGGGTCGCAGTTCGACCTTCCATGTCCGCATCCTACCCCACCACTCCCTGTCTCTCGGACGAGCATTGCTGGCTTGCATGCGAGATAAACTCCGGTTCAATATCTGTGGTCTCAAAGACTCTCGACTCCGTAACACAGCTGTCCCTGCCCTACACGATCGGGTCAAAGCTGCCATCCCCCCTCACCTTTCATATTCTTGCCAATACTGGATGGACCACCTGCAACATACTGATTGTACACCAGAACTGTTGAGTGAAATGACTCACTTCTTCAAAAACTTCTTCCTCTACTGGCTTGAAGCCATCAGTCTCCTCTCTCACAACTCCCAAGTATCCCCTATCCTATCTGCCCAAGCAGCTTGTACCATGTTAAGCACTTGGGCCAAGGTTAGTTGAACTATGGTGACATGTGAAGAATACTAACAAAGATGGGAACTAGGGCCAAGAGATTGCCACATTAGCATCAGAAGCATTCCGGTTTATTCATGTGTTTTCCCCCATCCTCCGAGGATCCACACCCCATTTGTATTTATCAGCCGTGCCTCAGACCCCATCCAGCTCACCACTGTGCAAACTCTGGGTTGACCATCTCCAAAAGCATGCCTCCATGACATCTGGGCATCCAGCTAGTTGGCCAGCACAGGTTCATAGCTTGCAAGGGCACACAGGCAGTGTGAACTCTGTTGCCTATTCCCCTGATGGGAAGCACATTGTCTCTGGCTCTTGGGATGATAACATTAGGGTTTGGGATGCAACCACTGGTGAGACTGTAGCAGGTCTATTTCAGGGGCACACAAGCCATGTCAACTCTGTTGCCTATTCTCCTGATGGGAAGCACATTGTCTCTGGCTCTTTTGACAAGACCATTAGGGTTTGGGATGCAACCACTGGGGAGACTGTGGCAGGTCCATTCCAGGGGCATACATGCTGTGTCAACTCTGTTGCCTATTCTCCTGATGGGAAGCACATTGTCTCTGGCTCTGAGGACCACACCATTAGGGTCTGGGATGTAGCCACTGGTGAAACTGTAGCAGGTCCATTTCACATCACTTGGGTCAACTCTGTTGCCTATTCCCCTGATGGGAAGTACATTGTCTCTGGCTCAAAGAATAACACCATTAGGGTTTGGGATACAACCATTGGTGAAACTGTAGCAGGTCCATTCAAGGGGCACACAAGCAGTATTACCTCTGTTGCCTATTCTCCTGATGGGAAGTATATTGTCTCTGGCTCAAGGGATAGCACCATTAGGGTTTGGGATGCAATCACTGGTGAAACTGTAGCAGGTCCATTTGAGGGGCACACAAACAGTGTCAACTCTGTTGCCTATTCCCCTGATGGGAAACACATTGTCTCTGGCTCTAAGGACAAGTCTATTAGGCTTTGGGATGCAATCACTGGTGAGACTGTGGCAGGTCCATTTCAGGGGCACACAGCTGCTGTCATGTCTGTTGCCTACTCCTCTGATAGCAGCTATATTGTCTCTGGGTCTGTTGACCAATCTATTAAGGTGTGGAATGTACAGTCCCTCATTTCTCTTCATTCCTGTTCCATAGTTGATGGTTGGATTGAAGCCTCAAATAATGTTGTCTTTGGCTGGGCTGCTGTTTGGAATAGGCATTTTCATTGGTTACCTGTCCATTCCTTGATTATATCCACTCATGGCATATGTCAGGGAAATATTGATCATTCCCTGTTTGGAGAGTCCTGGATATCTTGTTGGAACTGATGATGTTTCTGTTTGATAGCTATATTTCACTCTCTTTAGTATGATCTTTGCTACAAATTATCTTTCCATTTCTCTCATATAACCTCTTGCTTTTGTTTGTCTGTTTGCAACAAATAACCCATGAGTGAAATTACCAAGCCAATGCTGTATGCTCATGTTTCTCGAATGTCAAGATGCATGAAATTGAATACATTACACTGACTGCCTGTGTCTTCAGGTTTCTCTGTGTGCACTCGTGCCGGTTTCCCAGTGCCTTCTCATGGATGTATCAACAGATCTTTGAAGATAAAACACGGTCGTAAGAAATTGTGTCATACTCCTGAAATCCGCCCACACAACGCACAGCCTCGATCAATCGCTGGTACTCGCGCAAAAGCTCGCCCGCCTCAGACACTCGAATGTCCTGCTCGGACAAACCGACAGTTCGGGGGCGGCAACCGCCGCGTCGAGGCCATCATCTTGTGGCTTGTGGGCAGAATCCCCGCCCTACACGCGCCTCGACATGCCTGCCATACCATGCATGAGCCGGTCCGTGAGGTCCGTCGACCGCTTCCGCCTGGTGGGCGCCGCAGCGTCCGTCTTGCGCTTCCGTCCGCCGCTCAGCATGCTCTCAAAGCTCTTGATGCTCCTCGTATCATGGGCCTCTTCCTCCCCTTCGTCGCGGTCGGCCACGGCATCCTCCTCCTCGTCATCCTCGTCGTCCACGCTCTCCTCTGCGCTCTCCTCGCCAGACGACCCCGTCCCTTCGCCCTCGTCGTCCTGCAGATGAGACCCCAACGTCGATGAGCTCCCTTTGCCCTGGCTCTTGACCTTGCTAGTCCTAACGGCGTCCATCATGTGTGCCATGAAGGCAGGAAAAGCTGCTATGTATGTTCAATATCACATACTCGTTTGACCTCGTTGGTCACTTACCTCTCTCTTCTCCCGGTTTATCCAGGACCACTTGTGACTGGAATCCGAAAGACGAACTACTATGTACCTCTCTGCGTTCCCTGTAATTGAGCAACTTAGCATGCTCGTCGCGAACTGCTCTCGGATTGTGCACAGGGTATATCATATGCGGCGAAAATGACGCGTTTCTGGGTTCATGCAAAGCACTATTGGAGGCGTGCGATGGGAGGGGATGCAGGAGTACCACGGATTTGTGTTTGACTGAATACTATCGTTATCAGGAGCGGCTAATCGACAATATCTGAAAGAACAAGGCCAAGGCTTTGTGCTGTCGACTGGTTACTTCTCGAAAGATGGCGGCTGGGTGGACGCGCTGGAAAGATATCAACATGTGTGCTCGGGATGGAATCAAGCCTGTTGTTTGAAAAGTTGCGCCTCATGTGGGAGGACACAAGACGAGTAGAGACATTTTGCGATGCTAATTAGACTAGGTGCAGCTGCTAGCCATCCACGGAAAGGTGAAAGGTTTCTCTCTCCATTCAGAGCCGAGACCGCCGCATTG
>JBBPSB010000504.1:0-16766 GCA_038093375.1 Xerocomus brunneocitrinus
CCTCCGCCGCCGTTCTCGAACCATGCCTTGTCCAGATAGGGGCGCAAGTTGAGCGGCCCTAGAGTTCGATACGGCTGCCATTTCCGATATGTCCATTCTCCCTCTGAGATTTCGCCGCGCAAGTACCGTCGATACAGCACCTGTGCCATGGCCACTTGTGCGAGTGCAAGATAGGCACTTCCAAATGTGAGCCCATGCAAACGACACGTGGCAATCACGCTAGTGGTCTGTTCTTGTGTCAGTAAGCTGCAGATGAAGCCAGGTCGTGAGGAATTATGCAATGTTGTGCGTGTGAGGCGACATGGGAGTGTATGTCCACCCTAATGACCCGTGAAAAAAAGGCCGGCAGAAGAGAGGATGTAACTACCTGGCTCATCCGCGACCGCAGTATCACAGCACAGATCGCCCTTCGCCACCGTAGTCTTGCCGGACTGAGCCTGCACAAGTGCACCGGTTCAAGATCTGCGGAGGGGATCACCATCGCCAACCTATCCTCCAGTGAAACTTGAGCGGGTTCCGAGCCTGGGTCCCCACCCCTTGCGTATCCAATAAATACCGCATGAACGTCCTGTTCGCCATTCCGTCGGTTACACAATGCGCTATCAGCATTATGAAGTGGAGGACATCCGCCCTCTGAGAGTCGATCTCACGAAAGACATATAACTTGGCTAGCAGGTCGTTCGAAAGAGGGCGCGGACCATCCCAGATCGCAGTTATCTGTTGCAGAACCTCCTCTGCACATGCTACCTGCCCGAAGGTGATCTCGCGTGGATGTAAGACTTCGAGATCGTGTTCTCGAATAACAAAATGGGGCTCCGATGCGGGTATAGAGACACCATCACCATCACCACTTTCTACTTTAGAGTCAGCTATTTCAACACGGTGTGGAGAAATTCACCTACCCGACAGCATTTGTACGGTCGCGCCTGAGAGTGGATAGCGCCTCTTTGTAGATAGCCATGCCTTGGCAATGTTAGCCTCTGAAAAAAGCTGTGCATCTCGACAAGCGTTCACGAGACGAAGTTCTGCATGATATAGATTGTCTGCAGTCCCACTGAAGTGGCCATCCCAGAAGAAAGCAAGTTCAAGCCCCCGAAGAGGACGCCGAAAAGTGCGACCCCACGTTGGATGGCTCCCAATCAAGGTCCAACCAGGCATTGGTGAGGGGGAATGCCAAGTTTGAAGTTCTTTGACACCGCGACATTGAAAATCTCACAAGTAAGATAGTTGAAATGGTTTTCCCGATCTGAGTCGAACCTGCGGCGGTTTTGCGGTTTTTCATGTGTTTCGGCTTGCTACCACCACGCTGCGAAGCAAAGCCAAGTCGACGGAAGTATTGTCTATGGACGCAAAGACGGACATGACCAAGCTATCGAAGCAAGTATCTGTTCTTCGAAATGAAACGAGCGTTTAATAGGAGTCTCATCGCTTACGGAGACTTGGCCCAGTGGCGAGACTGGCATCCGTGGATGCGGAGCATATCTATTGGGTGGAAGACAGAGAGCACCATTATCCTTGAAGTGTCTGGCTGAACGTTGGCTTCAGAGGCAGAGTCATAAGATTTTTTCCGGTGAATGGAATGGTTCATGAATTGGCTAGCATTAGAATCTAGTTGTTTCTCCGGAGCCAGTGGTTTGAAAGGTCATGACGAGCGTGCGATCAGTGATTGCGCCATATGGACGTGCTCGGAAGCAAGTTCGTGACGACTCGCTAGACGTTGGACTGACAACTTTGTCACCAATCATGTCCACTTCGTATTCCTCCACCATCAACGACCTCATCGCAGGCAGCTTCGGAGGCGCCGCGCAAGTGCTAGTTGGTCAACCCCTCGATACCATCAAAACCCGTGCACAAATCGCACCCAGTGCGTCGGTGTTTCTCTTTACGGGCACTTTTGATTGACCATGAATCTTGCGCTGGTAACACAGTGGGTATGTTTGTGAGTCATACATCATTCCTATTTCTCGTTCTGTTCGAGAGTACGGCTTTTGAGTTGTTCAAGGTCCTAATCGATTTTTGAGTGGTAGAAGGGGCCCATGGATATCCTTGTACAAACAATCCGGAAAGAAGGTTTTTTTGCATTGTACAAAGGTTCGATCGCACTCCCAGATTTCTGTCATGTGTTGACACTCATCTCTACCACCATGTCATCCTTGGGCTGTCCTTTTCGCGCCGCCACAATATGAACCACTGTATTTCAGGGATGGCGAGTCCGCTTCTCGGTATCGCTGGGGTGAACTCACTCCTCTTCGCTGCCTACGCAGCGTCGAAACGAGTGGTTTCCCCCTTTCCCGACTTGAGCATCCAGCAGATTGCACTTGCAGGTGGCATGGCTGGTGCTGTCAATGCCGTCCTCGCTAGCCCTGGTGAGCAGGCTTTTTACTGTTCTCGACTTCATTGATCATGGTGTACTCCAATCTGTAGTTGAGATGTTCAAAGTAAGAATGCAAGGTCAATACGGTGCCGCAAGCGATAAACGCCTCCGAGACGTCGCCAAAGAAATGTGGAAGGAATGGGGCCTCACGCGAGGGATAATGAGGGGTTATTGGGTGAGGATCCACTAGACTCCTTTGGCATCAAATCGATCCCGGCATATTGGTCGTCGTTTCTGACTCGAATGTTTCGTATGGCTAGGTTACAATAGCAAGAGAAATTCCCGCATACGCTGGGTAAGTGACAAATAGTTCGTAATACGCGGAACAATGTAATCCACACAATTGCCAGCTTCTACTCGGGTGAGCGCCTCTTCTGCTGCGCCTTGCAATGACGGTATTCACAGTCGAACGTCATACCCACGTGCCGATGTACTGTACCCTTCCCCATGCATAGCATTTGAGTTCTCGAAACGGCAATTCCAAGGGATATATGGTCAACAAATACCCGTGTGGGCACTCCTCGCGAGCGGATCGACTGGAGGGGTTCGTCTGGCCGCTGCTATTGCCTCTCCATTTCGCTGATGCGAGTCGCGCTTAGATCGCATATTGGCTTTCGTCTTACCCCCTCGGTACTACTTCATTTTGTTTCACCATATTTTGTGCCTCAATCTCGTCCTTCCATGCAAACATCTATAGATGTTATCAAATCCCGTATTCAGTTGCGTTCCACACCCCCAACGTCTCGTCCGTGGAGATATATCATCGAAGAACTCAGAGCGGTCGTCTCTGAGGGCGGAGTGTAAGTTCCCTTATGCGACCTTTTTCTCTGTGAAGGTATGTTGATCAAACGCTACCATCTCTAGTAAAGGGCTATTCAGGGGATTAAGTCCATCACGTGAGCCTCATTCATTCCGTCTTCGCCAGTATTCTGCTCACCAACTTCTACCTTCGCAGTACTCCGAAGGTGAGTTCTCCTTCACTCGTCGACCGTGCACAGAGGTCATGGTGTTCGGTCCAGTATACCAGCTGCTGGAAGCACATTCGCAGCATACGAATTGACGCGGGGTGAGTAACCTCCCCTCGGGTGTTTGCGCGATCGAACGTGACATGTGGTTGATACTTCATCGTATTCTGCAGAATTTTTGAAAGAATCGACTGGTTCGTAACTCAAGGAGAGCACGATCTACGGACCGCAAGGGTTTTCAGGTCGGAGTATGTGTCACGGGCTGGCTGATGGTTCTGGTCGGTGGATGTAAGACACTGCCGAGTCCTGGAGACCAGAATTATTTGCGGATTTGAAAATAAAGTCTCGACTATCGCGTTAGCGAGGCATGCCGAACAGCAACTTCCAATGTGTCTGTGTGGTGATATGATGAATGATGGAGAATCGCTCGAACCCAAGAACCACGTCGCTTGGCAGATGCGTGTACGGTGTATCCCCAACGTATGCAAGAGGTTTATGCAACAAAAAGGAACGCACGACGCCTCAGCATGTTATGATAGAGACATAACTGCGCGCTTGAACTCAGGTTGTCGTGGGGAGACACAGAATTCCCGTAACTAGACCGGAATCATTTATTCAATTCGAAAGGGAGGAAAGGGTTGAAATCCTCACAGTATGCGAAGCGCCTTAGTCCTGCCAGACTCACCCCCAAACTGCCCAATAGCCAGACTTTCTGGCTAGTGGCCGCATCACCTTCACGGAACAACCAGCCCGTGTCGCGAGGGGGGACATAATTGGTTACCGTCAATCGCTGGTGGAAAACGGGAGAGTCTTACTGTATGCCGGCCAAAGGTACAGGGATGGCTTTGATTGGCGCAGAAGTTGGTCACCGCCGGCGTCTACAAAGATTGCACTGACGTCAACTCTCTAGGTAGCTGTGGTGACTTTGAAAAGTATTGGCGGACAGATGATCCGGGGATGGAGAAATTCACCATTCGATTCGAGTGTGGATCTATAGCGGGCAAGGTTGTGTCATATCGGGATCTGGTGAAGCATTCAAAGCATCCAAATGCATCCAGCATATTCTGGGACCAAGAGATATCTGGGTCAGAGCACGAACAGCCCCCTTTTCGGCTGATACTGAAGGCAGCGAATAATGAGGAACCAGGGAAGGACGACGACGACGACGATACAGAAGAAGGTGAGTTGTCCAAGGATTTCTTAGATTACAAGTAGTGATAGTTTACAGGTACGATGATGACGGTCACGGAGCGGAGAGACCCCACAACGGGTGTGCACGCCTACTATACATTCGCATCGTCTGTTCAACTAGACACACCCACGTCTTGTGACAAGGAACCTCCTCACCCTGGAAACAGAATGCATATCAAAGGGCTCCTCAACCCAATAGTGTAGACACAATATCGGGGCAACGACGTTTTTAAGGAGGCGGAGGCAGCACGAGAAATGCGGGTGGCAGCAATGAAGTCGGCATTACTATCATGATTACAGATATGACAAGCTTTCGAGTATATAGTCTATAGCAACATCAATCCTCTCCTCCCAGTTTTTGCACGTAATAAGGATGTATATATACTACTTACATGTGTAATAATAACAACGATGATACCGCACCCTCATCTCAAAGCATAAACTGCTCCACATGGATAACCACCCCACCTAGCTCAATCCCTCGCACAATCCCTAGTCGGGCGACCGCATTCTGTGCCTCCCTCGTCATGCTTGCCGGTCCACTTGCACACACTGCAACACCCCCACCCTGACCACGCTTATCCATCCGTTCCACACCGTGGTTTGCCTGCCCCTCTTCCTGGACCCAACCCGCCAAAGTGGACGAGGGACTGAGAGGACTTGTAAGATCTTGAAGTAACCCATAGATCGACGGCCGCCTCATGATCACATCACAGTTTGGAATCAATGGCACCTCTTCAGGTTGACACAAACACGTGAGAAAAATGGAGATGTGAAGGTCGATCGACGAATTCAGAGCGGTGGTCGCAATGTCGGCCAACATGGGCGCAAACCACTTTATAGTGCCTAGAGTGAAGCACACCCAGTCTCGTGAACAATGGACTGCAATATAAGAAAGCGGGCTCACCAAATGACCGAGTGTACCACACAAACTCGATGCGTCGGGTGCGTTCGCCGCCGTGACGACGTAGCTTGACACACCGACCCACGATGTCGTCCAACAGACCAAGCGTGAACGTAATCCCCGATCCTCCCGATAGGAGCAACGCAGTCTCATACTGCCCAAGGTCGACACTCGACCCACCATACGGACCATCGATCATTACTTGGATGGGCACCGATCCGTCCCAATCGCTGTCCTTGCTCTTGCATGACTCCTCGGTTGCCCTTGACTTTTCTTGCTTCTCACGGACAAACGTGTTGAGTGCGCGCGTCCAGTCGCCATTCACGCGCGCAGCGAGGAGTAGGCCGGGATTGGACAGACACGAATACGAAGGCGGAGCGGAGAGAATGCTCAACGGATGACTCTCCAGCAGACGACCGGAGAAAAACACACGAAGAGAGACGTGCTGACCGGCCACCCACCCGTCGTTGCAATCGTGTATGCGCACCTAAGAGCTCGTCGTAAGTATGTTCACGCAGACGACACAGCAACACACTCACGAGCGTCACGAACTCGTCAGGGGCTGAGAGCGTTGCGTCTTTGAACCGGTAGCGAAACAAGCGCAGGAGCATGTCCGCTGCATACAATGCCAGCGGAGGGAAGATCCAAGGAGATGCGTAGATCGAATGATAGCACACGCACACAAAGAACCCAACGAAGGTGAGGACGCTGAGCGCATGCATGTCACCATTCGTCTTTTTCATCGCATGATTCAACAATCGACTTACTGTATCACAAAGAATGCTTGATAAAACCATCTCCGGATAGGTCGGAGAGAAAAGACGACGATGCAACCGAGCATGGCCAACGATGCAACACCCGATGTTTCCTTTTGAGGACCGAGAATCGGAAGTTTGTATTGATGGTTGCGAATCCATAGACTACCATGGATGAGGGCAGCGAGGAACATGACACGTCCTGCCATGCGATGGAGAAAGTTAAGTTTCTCATAACCATGGCCCGGCCCGAGGAGGAATGACAAGAGGGAGTTTTTGGTCGCAAAAAGGAACACGATCGGGAACTGTGAGAATGCGAGAAAGCCTTGGCTGGCATGTTGGGCTTTGCAAATGGGGAAAGAGCAATCACGCACCTGCCCGATTCGGATTGGAGATGAGAGGCGCATCCTTGATAATGCACACCAACGTGATCGCAAGATACGTTGCGAGAATGAAAACTAGACGACAAGATCAATCAACAGGGGGAATCATACAGATCTGTTGAGATATACTCTGGCCAGCATTCAGGTCCAGATATTTCACAGACCATTGGCGGACGGAGAGCAAAGAGTTCCAGTACGTTGCTATGATGGGGCGTCTAGACAAGGACGGGAGCGTGGGTGTCTTCTCTTCGCTGACCACAGCTAAGTAACCGGTCCTTCCAGAACCCTCGGAAAGGCCAAATAATCCAGTGAGTACAAGACCCCGTCGGAAAGCGTGCACGAGGGACGGGATGGATATAATGATAGCGGCGGCCAAGAATGAACACCAGATCGCAGTGAATTTATGTTGCCATTTAGGATCTTCCACGTAGGAACTGATATGGACAGTGGATGATAAACAGCTGGAAATTCGGGGTGAGTCTCAAGACGTACTTGTAGACCTGTAAACTAGCGGGGACCGTTGGAGGCGCACCCGGCGAAGACATGACGGTGACTTAGCGCCCTTGGCGAGACGGAAAAACTTTTTCCACGTCTGTTTGTGTAGAGCAAAGTTACACGCTTTGGCTGTGCTTCTCAGAATACTCGCTTCGCCCTTTTGCAAAGAACGAAGAAGATGCACAAGTACATACAACTCCATGTTTATACAAAACTATCACCATCGTTGGTCACCAATGCCCATGTACCGACGATGAGAACCTTCCAAACAATGTTTCACCGACACCAGACCCTACCGCAACCGATAGCAGAAACGCGAGTTGAAACGTCCTAGGAACACAATCAGCTCGTCCGGTTCATCCAACGAGGTAGAATATCAGCTACATGACGGCCATCATGAGGAGGACCCTGAGAAACGAATGGGCTGCAAACAGGACGCCCCGTATGATATCGAACTCGGGCACAAAGGGTAGTCGCTTGCTTGGTGATAACGCGGATGGAAGCGGATTTTCGAGTACCAAGACGCTCGCACTTGAGATAACAACGTTCACACAAGACCGATATGACCATCAGATGAAATAGATTACCTTTCAACCCAGTGCTGTTCTGCGAATGCGAGACATGCCGCCATCCACCGCTCCAACATGGAAAGCAACAGTAGGGCGATACACGTGCCTACCATTGCACCCGTACTACTTGGTACCCAACCAAGAAACCAGACTGATTCCTTCTCAGTCGTAAATTGGATTTCAGTTGATCAAGCACTCACGGGTATCACCAGGGGTGAAATGGGCATACGGTAGCATATTGCCGACAGCGAAGCCCATTGGTCCATCCATGGACATGTCCATGCCATTTGACTGAGCAAAGATGGGGGTGATGAACGAGCATAGTGCAAAGATCGGCCAGACCGTCACGATCATGGTGTTGGGTGGGGACAAAGACGTGAGAAAAACACTTACCAAAGATGGTGATAACTACCCAGGCTAAGAAATGGGAAATATCACGAGTCTAGGAATCAGTATGGTCGGTCTTTGTTGAAGTATCCGCGGGAACAGCCAAAGAAAAGAATGATTCGGAACACAGGAGGAACTTGCGACCGACCAGTGGCGAGGCTGGATGTAGGGCGACCCAACAAAGGAATGACACCTACCAACATATTTCGGGTGGACGTGCTGGGGGCCAAGGTATTCACGATTCACGCCAGACTAGTAGATAGATATGATTTGGAAGGGGCGATTCAGATCGGCGGGCAGAAACATGCCCACTGGCAAGGGTAGACTCAAGGGTCACACCGTCGATTTCGGGATGAATCGAAGGAGAGGAACCTGCACGGACACATCACATGGATGAGACTGAAAGGATCCAGCCAAAGCCGCATGGCGAACAGACGTAGCGCCACTGCTGGAGAACATCGCTCCCATCTTGCTGCATCTGTGCGCGATGCGGCGCTGGCTACCTCCACCCTGTCTTTAGATGCTCACGTATATTGTTATCAGCACCAGCACAGGAGCGCAGCTACATCGATAAGTCTCGCGGTCGTGCCACTCTGGTGTTTCCTAGACCCAATGTCGAATAGGGAGCCGAGATTGATTTTGAGCCGAATGGACTTGCGATGATAGGGAACATTCGGGCCCTCTCGAAGAATGATTAAAATGGGGGAAAGGTGATGGTGGACTCTGGAGGGAGGAGGAGGAGGTCGGTGAGGCTTTTTTGCGAACGTGGGAATGTAAACGGATAGAATGCTTTAGCCGATGCTATCAGTATCATGTTTCTTTCCTCACACTCGCATCACTCCATTCCACAGAGCAGTCCACTTGTAACGCGTCCGACCGCAGGCGACTCATAACCCACTACATCTCCAAGTTCAGAATGTCCCCGCCAATGCTGGTTATCCACACTCATATTCGTAGACATGATTCAAGTTTGAATAGATACTCGCCAAAGGTGTTCCAGGTCTCCATAGTCAAGCACAGGGCGCGAGAGAAGACATTCACTCCATATTCTGCAAAAACCACGCATGTATGTGTCTCGATTTTTGATATGTGCAGTGTCACTGATCGCGCATGTCGATTGGTCGACCTATATTCAAATTCCGACTCCGACTCGGCAAAATGGCAGGTCCGACACTACAGAATGTACTAATCTGCAGAGCAGAAGAGTAACATTATCGCTTGACGACTCTCCACACTGCATTCAAGCACTCTGATTGGTGGAAACAGGTTGGCTAACAGCCAGCTGAGCGCTTGCGAGCGTCTTCCTAATTAGAAAGTATATTTTGCTGTTTTTCTGACTTTTCGGTTGTCTGATGTAGTAAAGTGTACACTACCATTTTTGGGCGACATTCTCACTCCGACTGGCAACCCACCAATCTGATTTGTAGGTGCAGACCTAGACTGGTGACATACAGAGACTGCCCATCGTCACTCCCTGTGAGTCGATGGTCACAGAGAGGCCTCTCCTTAGGTGCGTCGCTTGGTCGCAGACTCTCGCGGTGCTAGTTTATCGCTCTTCTGATGTGTATTATTACTCCCATCATCTCGCTACTAGGGTCTGCATACCATTTTTGTCGCCCGTTCCCAGAGTCTTGGTCTTGGTTCCTGCGGCGTTTCTTGTCTCGTGACGCTTTGTTGCTTTTCGAGCTCATTGATAATCTTTTCATCCCGATGTCAGTGCACACGAGTCATGCTCCGTGACTCGATTTTGCTGGCTTACTCCTCGCGCCTCTTCAGCCATGGCCAATTAGCTGATCGGGAGGCTTCTGCCGCCTGCGCCACGTAGGGACTGTCAAGGGTATGCCTATACGAGGCTACGCTACCTCCAGAATGACGCCTTTCGGCATTGTCATGAGCCCTTCTGCGCTACATCAATGCAGCGGAACTAGTACGCACTATCGCTCCTACTATCCCCGCCTCAGCACCACCGCCCCAGCACCATCTAATGAGACACTCAGCACTCGACCCATCTCACTCTCGAATCAAAGCCAAGTGTGCTTTCGATTGCAGGTGCGTGCGGGGCGGAGATAAGGACCCTTCGACTTGTGTGGAAACGTTCAATGGGATTTCCAAGTAACTCACATTCTTTGCAGTAACGTCGAGATGATACATGATGTTAAAGCCCTCTCGTATGAACACAGGCCTCTGCATTATCGAACACGACCAAATTTAATGTTGTCGCTATCGTGCTCCTGGAGTGTGGGAGTGTCACGCATGTGTGTCTTCCATCTGCTCTCCCTTGGTTTGCCCGGTATACGTCCCTTCTCTCACCCCTGATAGTGTCATTCTGGAGGCTCCCTTTTCCATGTTGAGCCATAAGTTCTGCACCATGGGGTACACTTAGAACATTGAATTTTTTTATGAAAATAATTTCTTGGAACTAAATTGTACGCCTGTCACTATGGCCGGAACAGCCGAGTTCAATCATGGCCAGCCCCCTTCCCCACCCCACAAGTACTTACCAGAAATTTCGTAAGCAGGACCCTGAATTTTGATCCTAACTCGCACTGAATACAGGTCATATTCACCATTGTTCTTTGCGCCCCGGCCAAGCTGGCTTCCGGTGAACTAAGCCTATTTTGCAAGTCTTTACGTGCTGCACGGCACGGTGCTTGTGTATCAACTTGATGGTCCATTATGTCTCAAGTTCAATAATGCAACCAAAATTTGTTATTCGGGTGCCATACTTAGTTTCTAGAATCATTTATCCTTCCTCGGTTCGCAATCATTCATTGAACACGTCGCAGGTACCATGTGATCCCATGTGCCAACTTCCTTTCCGTCAAGAGCCTGCTGGTACAGTGGTACCTTTCCTTAACCAGTATTACTGAATCGCTGGCAGTGACGGTGGCGCACTCCAAACACTGCGATGAATGGGTGGACGGACCACCAACCTCAGTTATTGATGTATATTTGGACTCATGCCCTATCTGTATGCGGCGATTGACGGACGTTCCTTGGGCTTTCTCTTCCAGAAACTGACATCGTCCCCAAAAATCTCTGAATTATCCGATTGATGTAGTTGTCCATGGGATGGGACCTCAAGATGGGCGCTCCTAATTCGGATCTTTCCGATGTTCTCATGCTTTCCCGAACCAAGTCTAGACTGCCTCGTGACCTTGTCATGATGAATAGTAACAGTCCAACAGATATGACGAATATTGTGATACATGACGCGTATGGAATGCACACATCTGGTCGCGCTGAATCGGAGAGTGTCAACCCATCTGTGGATAAAAATTACGCCGCATCTAAGAGCCTCTTCGGGACCTCCCAACGCCTAACGCCTTGCCGGCGTTGCTGCGCCAATTGCCATGAGTTCTATTAGGCCTCGCCCAGCCAAGGGTATCAAATGAGCGGATGATGGAATATAGGTACTTGTTCAACACCCTAATATTTCAAGGTTCCATTACGTGGAAGCGAACCTGCATGATTCATCCATGTACAATTGAATTGGGTCCATATAGTTGGATCTTATCACCACCCAATAAGCTCCTGGTTGTCATCAATCACAACCTGACCGACCTGGACCGTTTCATGTTCGGATGCTTGTTCTGGCGCTCACGCTGAATAAAGAATAATTGATGTTTACCTGGTGGAGAGGTTGGGACCGTGACTAGGACCGACACCTAGTGGTGCGGTGGTAGTGGATTGGATCTAACTACAGAACACAGATGCTGATTACTACTGACGCGGACGCCATCCACTCTGCCGGAGTCCGCCAGGACCCTAGCACCTCTCCGAGAGACTCACCCCCTCGCTAAGGCCCAGGTCCCAGATCGCCATCTGAGAACCATTCCAGGCTGACTATGATCAGCTGTTCGAGACTACCCTCGGCAAATGCCTTAGGATTCTGTTAATCCCCGCTACGAATAGTAGTGGGTTTCTATGTGGTGCCTTTATGGTTCGCTTTTGCAGGGATTTGTTCGTTTTTATGTTTATGTTTATTTTTATTTACTCTGATGCCCGAATTTAGCATGATCGAACTTCAGCGGGAAACAATACATTAATGTCTCTCTTTGTCTCTAGTGTCTAAGATCGGTGACCAGTTGACTGCCTGGCAGCCCAGGGTGTGGCAGACCGTCGACAGACGGTCTGCTGCACCCCGGGCTGCTTCCTTTAGACATCAACATGCCAGGCATCGCCGTAGCGGGTATTGCCACGGATGTGGCGTGTCCCATGTTATCTCTGCATAACAATGATTTCGCCACACTTAAACCTCGGAAACGAGATCGAACCGAGACAGTTGAAGCGACAAACGCCGCCCCACTTACTGTAGAAATAATACGCTTTCGCTGTCGAATTGAGCAGATGAGCGCTCGGGGCGATCACGTTGTGATTTTGTTGAAGGGTGGAAAATAGCATTCAATAGGTCGCAGGGCTCGGAACAAGAACAATAGAACAATCCCCCCTTTCAAAGGCCGCTTTACATAAGTAAAGGAGGAGGTCGGAGCGAGGCGCGACGGGGCGAAAAGCTACGTACTGATCACGACGAGCAAGTTCTCCAACAGAACTTAGCACCTTTTAAAATTGATAAGTGAGCGCTGCGAGTCGACCGAATAAGGACTCTCCACAGCGTGACAAGATCTTGTGATGTATCGTGATGTTGCAAAGTCATATCCGTTGAGATTGATAATTGCGTCTGTTTGCATATGGTTGCACAACCAGGAGATGTCTGCGAATGAGTCTCTCAGAGAGAGCGATCAGGACGGGATGCTTGTGGAAGCGATTAATAATGATTGGTGCAGCACACATGAATGGTAACTTCCGAATGCAGCAGATAATATCGCGCCACATGATGCAAGTGGAATACGCGTATTTGGTCGCGCTGAATTGGGTGTGATACCTCTATTCGAAGGCTACGGGGTGTCAACCTACGGATAAAACTTACGCCGGGGTTAAACATCGATTGAAATCCTGTTGTAAGGGGGGAACAAGTCATGACGTCTGTGTGGGCTGGACTGCCGCACTTCGGAGGCACAGGCCTGCAGTACGATCGACTTCAAGGATGCGCTAGAAATCGTTCAACAAGTGGAATACAGCGAGGCATGCCCCCATGCACCCCGGTCTCACCTCGAAAAGTAGTGACGGGGGATTGAGTGAATGAAAACGGTGTACAATAATCCCTCGTTGCACAAAGAAGACGCTTGTATAATCGGGATGCTCTGTGGTTTTGAAGTACTGGGTCTGGTGTTCAGATTGTAACATTTTCTAGTTTTATTACAATGGCGTCCAACGATTGCATACGACTTTACACTCATGTGATGTCCTCGAGAAGTGAGAATATTAAAGCCGCTCAGGTTACGAGCACGTCACGATGTCCATTCGACAATACCATAAGTATATGACTAAAACGTGTTGTCAAGTTGACGGGGAAGTTGAGCAAGATCGGAAAGTGTCGTCAGCCAAGCAAGTAGGATCTCAGCAAATGACCAACCTCGCACCTTGCGTTTCTGAACCATCTATAGGGGCGGGATGAATATCGGACTCGATGTCGAGGAAAGATGGCGGCGTAGAGTGGTAGCGGTCATGTCCCCCAACGTAATTCAACGATAATACTTTCGGTGATTTTTGACCACGTCCGGTCATTACTCAAAAAAAAAAATTGACCATTCAGCATATCAACGGACGCCACTAAGAAAAGGGTGGGACCGATTGAGATGCGGTACCTCGAATTCAATGCTGCCGTGGATAGAGTAAATAAAGAACGGTTTGAACTTACAATCGTTCGGCACGGACGGAGCAAGCATAGAGAAGAACACCTACCAGGTGTGACATGTGATAGGGCAACGATTGAAATGGTGCGGCGCAGCGCCTGCACTGTATACAGTATGAGGGATTCCATTCTCATGCTGTTAGTCAACACCACGGCCGAATAAGAACTCTATTTTTTGAATGTGACCAGATCTGAAGTCCGTGTGAGGGATTCGTTCCCATTCCATCTGTCTGCATATGGCTGTACAAGTCAGAGATGACTTCGAATGAGTTCGGTTCGTCACCTGGAATGTTTGTGGAGCGAATAACGCATCGGCGCAAACCATAATGCGATTGGCAAGTTTCGTCTGAATATAGTATCTGTTTGTGGACCGTGGGTAATGATGTTTGTATCATGATACGGATCTGTCGCTCAACGTGGACCAAAGAGGTATGGCACTCTTCCCAACAGGGTTCGTATGGATTCAACGGGAACCTTGAGCTTATTTCCAGGGTGCGGAGCCTGTTGTTCAAAGTGGAAAAACTTCTAGACCGTAGGAGATTCCAAACGATGTGGTGCTGATTGGGGTTCATGCGCCTAGCCAGATGCGGGAGCCCCAGGAAGGCAGGCAGAATGTTTGCTCCACCGTTCGAGTCTCTGGTTAGCCGGAAGCCGGCCTCCGAAAACGTATAAATACGATGCTCGCCCAGTCGATGTGAATCAACCCACCCAGTACATACCCCACAGATCATACCATTCTACTCTTCCATTTACAATGGCTCCCCCGATTTTTAAAACCGACCAGAGTTACAAAATCTACAACGTCAAGTACCCCGACCAGGTCGCCGACCTCATTCGCACAAACCCGAATGGGCCTGTCTCTGGTTACAAGCAGAATCCCAGCTCCCCAAACCAGACCGTGCGTACTGACAGTTTTCTTCGTGGCCAGGATTGGATGGTCACTCACGGGTTCGACAGTGGGTATTCCACGACCTTGGTAACAACGCAGTAGATATCCAGAACACAACCACTCAGACCTATGCGATTGTCTACGAGCCACTTGAGGTACGCGTACCTGGGAGAGGAAGTGTATAAAACCAGTGACTGATTGGGACTGATCTCGCAGGGCATTCCAATCACTGCCAATGCCAATGCATTCAAGTGGAGCCTCGAAATCGTCGCAGCGAATAAATTCAGGTTTGTTTTGTATTCGATTTCCACTTATTTGGGTTGACATGTTCCCCTTACCTCCTCAAGGATCAAAGCCGACAACAAGGTCTGGGTCCTTGAAGATGGTGACAATTTGTCCACGGTAATATACATATCTTTTCCATGGTTGGATTGACAGAGGATAATTTACGATGCGTATGGTTAACAGATTTTGCTCAGGGATGAGAAGGAACAAAAGGGGGAGGAAGCTCAATGGAAGCTCGTAGAGGCTTGAGCGCAAGGCGTTTTGCCTCTGAATTGTTGGCTCGTCAAGTTGTCCAGACGTATCTTCGATTTGTGCCTCGTGAAACAAAGGGAAAATGAGGAAAAGCAAAAAAAAAGGTTGAATGTGTACGATATCATAGTTCTCGTGTTTTGCTGTTCGATGTGACAAGGATGTGTATGAAATGCGATTGGTTTGTGTGCATGTCTATAGCGTGATCGCGAGTGGGGGAACACCAGGGATTCGAGATCATACTTACCCATTTCGACACTTTTGCAATATCGCCACTGAGGTGTATAAATTTCGCTTTGTGAATATGACCATGTGTCGAGTCAGCGAGATCTAGGGACTTCATTTGTCGGAAACATAAAGCAGGTACATACAGTTCGTCAGACTACCGCGATTCTAAAAACTCATCTAACCTACAACGAGTAACAATACCAAGAGAATAAATAACTAATTGCCAGCGGGGAGCACTCACGACAATTTCTACCCATATCGCCGTGGCCAGCGTCTTTTTCACATCACACCCCTGCCAACTGGCTGAACACCGACACCACATCCTTGGGGTTCAACTTCCACTTGGCATCCGTCCCCTTCCGACTCGTTGACACCGTCTCCGCATTATCCAGCTCGTTCAAACGCGTCAACAACTTCTCGTCCCCACTCACCGCAAATACGCCCCGCGTCTCGTCCCCGCTCACTCCCCCATGCTCCCCATCCGCCTCCGTCCTGTTCCACCCCCTACCACCACCGTACCCCATCCCCGACATGGCAGACACCAAACCGCTCCGGGGCGAATATGCCGGTCCACCCGGGTGTAAAATCGCACCCACCGCCGTCGACCGCGAAATGTTGTTTGGGAGCACGAGGAAAGAGTTGGCACCGGGAATGATTCGGAGACCGTAACGCTCCCCAAGACTGTCAAAGATGTGATTCTGCGCTTCTGCTGCTTGACGACGTGCCCACTGACGATCGGGGCAGTCGTCCGTCGGACCAGTCCAGAAACGCCAGGTGATCGACGCCTCACATTCCTCAACAGACGCCCCAGGTGTACGTTCCGTGAACTGGGCGTGGGATCAGTCAAATGCACACGGAATCAGTGATGATATAGACGCACGTAATTGAGAATTTCAACGCAGAGTCCCTTCCATGTAAAATTCAAGTTGGCAACCATATCAACCCACATTCCAGGTGTCTTCTTGGTCTCTCTCGTCTTGATAAAACATCCATTTTCTGCAACGATGCCGACGCCGGGGGCAGCCGCAGCGATCTTGTCCAACACACCCTTCACAGGCAATCCACTCAACAGCCACACTTCGTTACGCGGGTCAGACAAACTGTTTGAGCAACTTGAGGATTTCTAGCTTGGGCGCAAACGGCGCAAGAATGCCAGCGCGAGACATGTCACGGATCCAGATCGCACCTTCAAAGTCGAGTAGCAACAATCGTTTCGACGAGTGTTTGTACCGCGGGAGTAGCCGCCCCATGTCGATGACGGGGACCATCGAGAGTTCTGTCTGGGCAGTATGTTCCGTATGGGTACAGAGACAACGCGTGAGGAACGACATAACAAA
>JBBPSB010000505.1:0-16740 GCA_038093375.1 Xerocomus brunneocitrinus
CAGCCTATCAGATGTTGAACTTGCTCACCTTCCCAATTCCCATCGTCTCATTCCTACCAAATCACATCCTGCCCATGACCTTTTCAACGGAAGACTGCTTGATCCAGCTGGTGTTAAGGTTGTTGATGGTCGTCATGTTGTCACCATCTGCAACTGGTGCATAGCCGACCTCAAGAAAACCACTGCGCTGGCACCACGTTTAGCGCTTGCGAACCAACTTTGGGTCGGACACGTACCCTGGCAATTACAAGTCCTCATGTTTCCGGAGCAACTGCTCATTTCTCTCGTGTATCCCCGTGTCTTCGTCTTCAAGCTATTTCCCAAACGTGTTGGAGGCGTCCGCGACATTTCTGGTCTCCAGCGTGCTATGCGGGGGAATGTCAGTTCGTACGAGCTTGATATGCAAGGCATCGCGTCAATGATTAATGGAAATCTCATGCCTCGCCTACCTGCCATCCTCGCCTCTTTGGTATCAGTTACGTTCATTGGTCTTGGCTCTCTTCCGAAACACTGGATCCACTCGACCTTCCGTGTCCGGCGTCAAGTTGTTTTCGATGCGTTATCATGGCTGAAGGAAAATAACGCAAAATACTATGGTGGGATCGAGATAAGCGCACCACGCATCCAAGCCCTTCCAGCAGATGACGTACCAGAAGAGATCATGTCAGTCATACGGCAATCAGCCGACGTTGGAGTTATTGAACAAGAAAGCGAAGGCTACGTCCCATTGGATGACAACGAAGGTTCGTCACAGGATGGAGAGCACAGCGCAGATGCTGCACCTAATGGTGGTAAGCAACACTTCATCCAGATGAGCGCATTAACTCACGCAGTATAGAAGATCCGGATGTTGTACCACTCCAAGTATCGGGCGCAGTTGACATGGACATGTCAAAATTGACCGCAAATGAATTAATGGCATGGGGCCTTGCGAACCTGTGGAAGGAAGGGAAAGAAGGCGGTTATGGCATTCAACATGGTTCCAGACCTGTCAGTGACTTTGGCCGCCCACAGAAAGGCCAAGCGGCCGACCCAGATCGTCCCAACTACTTTGCACGAGCTTTTCCTTGTCTGTTTCCATATGGCGAAGGCGGAATAGAGCAAGATCGTGATACTCTCGTTGACTTTGGCAAGCATGTCAAGTGGCTCCTTCAATATCATGACCGGCGATTCCGACACCATGAAACCTTCTCATTCGTTGCCTTTGGAATCCTACAGCGTCGACAGGTCCTCTCGTCAGCACGTCTTCAGATGCTCCGGAAGACATTTGAGCGAGATGCTCAGCTTCTATCCACTATCACTGTCAAAAAGTTGTTATGTGTGCAAGAAGAAGAGGAGAAGAAGTTACCCATTTCAGATCCCGCAATCCGCTTGCTACGCCAACACGTCCACGCGACTGGGATCCGCGTTGTAGGCTCAGACCAAAGTCGACAACAACTGCGGAGTCAAATCTGGGCAACTTCAATCATGATGAACCCACCTAATCTCTGGATCACAGTCAACCCTTGCGATCTTCATGATCCTATTGCCCAAGTCTTTGCTGGCGAAAACATTGACATGGACGCGTTTGATAGCAAGCTTGGTCCATCGAAAGAGAAACGGGCGCAAAATGTTGCACAGGACCCATACGCAGCCGCAAAATTCTTCCATTTTCTCGTGAGAACGATCCTTCGCACTCTCTTTGGGATCGAGGTCTTGCCACAACGTGTTGTCAGCCATCAGGGAGTATTTGGCCCCGTCTCTGCGTTCTTTGGCGTAGTCGAGTCGCAAGGCAGAGGTAGCCTGCATCTCCACATGCTCTTGTGGTTGAAAAATGCCCCACCGACGGACGAGATCCAAGGCCTTCTTAAAACAGAGGAATTCCGCCAAAAGGTCCGAAATTTTATCAAGGCGAACCTTCATGCCTATGTTCCAGGTCTCGAGACTGCAGATTCTGTCAAACAAACGCCAAACGATGTTGAAGTCGCATACTCACGACCGCCAAAACCAGGGACTCCAGACTACGACGATAAAGTCGCAGACCTTGAGAAACGTGTTGCTCGAGCCAAACAGCTACACACGTGCGGGTACCGCCAATGCCTTATCCCAAGCAAAGATGGGAGGTTCATCTGCAAACGAAGGGCGCCATTCGAAACATCTAATGAAGACTATATCAGCGAAAGTGGGGAGTGGGGAATGAAGCGCCTATATGAATATATGAATGGCTGGATTCCTGCGCTCGCTGTCAACGCATGCTGCAACAACGATGGAAAGCTACTGACGAATGGCCGGGAGACGAATAACGTGGCATTTTACATTACAAACTATCAGACGAAGAAACAAGGCCGGAATCACAACACATCAGCGATATTAGCCAAGGGATACGCCTACCACCTGAAGCATTCAGCTTACCTTGAAAGCATTCGTGATCAACAAAGACTTCTCCTTTTCCGCCTCGTCCACTGCATTAATCGTGAGCAGGAACTTGCGGCGCCGATGGTGATCTCGTACCTGATGGGATGGGGCAATACGTATCGCTCACACCATTACACTCCGATATACTGGTCTTCCTTCGTTAGCAACTTGCTAAAAGTGTTTCCAGAACTTACAAAGCGGAATGTTGTCCAATCAGGGGATGGCGCAGACCACTGCACCCAAGAAAGGTCTGTCACTTTACATGTTTCAAAAGAGTGCAGGAAACTCACCTGTGAATGCACGCCAGAATGCCACTTGGCCAAGGGGAAGATAGCGAACGAGGACGAGAGGAGCTGAGTGACGCAGCACAAGCAGACGAAGATGAGGCGGACACAAGCCAAGCAGCGGAGCGGAGTCAGAGTGGCGATGTAAGCAAGAACCAATTGCAGATCAATAAATGTTGTCTTACAATACACATACATAGGACACTATTCCAGACGACATGGTCACGCTTGATACAGATTCCTCCGGAAATGTATTCACAAAATGCCAAGTTACCGACTACCGCCTGCGTGGTGATGGTCTCTCCAATGCAAATACCATCGATTTCTTCATCAACTCGTATGAGGTTGATATCAAACCAAATGAAAAACAGTCCAATGAAGAAGACACGTCAGACACAACCAGGCTACCTCGCCGACGTGGTCGCCCCCGCCATGAAAGGGTCCGTTACCTACCAACTCATCCCAAGGCTGAACAAAAACAACGCATCATACGTTCTCGGGGACACAACAATCTACCTAATTTCATCGGTCGCTACTTTCCACGCCGCGACGATGAAGAGCAGTATCCGTTTTATTGCGCCTGCATGCTCCTTCTCTTAAAGCCATGGCAAAGAATTGAGACGGACCTCAAGCGACCTAACGAAACCTGGGAGATGGCTTTCGAGTCGTTCTATTCCACGGCACCCACCAAGATTCGTCATATCATCTCAGGTATCCAATATTTCTATGACTGCGAGTCATCGGCGCAGCAGCGGGCGCATGTTGTTCACATTCCACATGTTGACACTGCGGTCAACGTGACGGATGAGTACGGCGAACTAGATCTGGGTGAGGATGACCCTGGTCATCAACACGAAGTAGCTATGACGGAAGAAGGACTGGCGGCATTGATCGCTTCCCAGGTGTCATGGCGCGAAGAAATCCATGGGCTGATGGCTGTGGAGTTTGGCAAGACTGCAAAGATCTTTTGTGATGACAACCATACTACGGGCGAGCAAGACACGGCATTGACAACGTGTCAGAATCCTGCAAAAGAGCCTGCACACACCATTGACGACACTCAGCCAGGCTTCTTAGGTGTCCGAAATGCGACAGAAGAAGACATTAGAAATTTTTTAACTTGGAAAGAAGAGCTGGTGAATGACGTTGCCCAGCGCAACTCTGGAATTGACGTCCAAGTCTCTGAATCGTCAAGCGTACCTGATGCCACTGCTGATAACGGAAGTGTTAGTCAGCTCACCGGGGGCAGAAACCAGCCCAGTGTAACATACTTCGAGAACGACAATGAAATATCGCCCGAGGCATCTATTCCCCCTGTGGACCCCTCAATGCTTCGATACGACCAATATCGCGCCTATGATATCGTGACCTCCCATCTTGATGCAACTCTTGCCGGTCAAAATCCCCCTCCTCTTCGAATGATGATCAATGGCGAAGGGGGTACAGGAAAGTCTAAAGTTATTCAAACTATCACGGAGTACTTCGCCTCCAAAAAAGCGAAGCATACGGTCCTGAAAGCTGCATACACAGGGGTTGCTGCCTCTCTGATCGATGGAAAGACCACGCATACTATCGCATTCATTTCCAGATCTGGCGACGAGACCAATATCAGTGCGGAAAGAAAGGGGAAGATGCAAGGGTTCTGGAAACCATACCTGTACCTCATCATCGACGAGATCTCCATGATCAGCAAGGAATTTTTGGCGAAGCTGTCATGGCACATCAGCATCGGGAAAATGACTGCGGATCAACCAGCCTCACCTCATTCTTTCGGGGGAATATCAGTCATCATTTGTGGGGATTTCCATCAATTTCCGCCTGTCGCTGTTGGTCCAACACAGGCCCTCTATTTCCCCATCTCAGCGCGCGACTCATTCAACAGTCAAGTCGGTCGGACAATATATGAGGAATTCAATACTGTTGTCATCTTGAAGGAGCAAATGCGAGTTACGGATCATGTATGGCATGACTTTCTACAACATCTCCGATATGGACGTGTACAACAACACCACATTTCCATGCTCCGCTCCTTGCTCGTCACGGATGCACACTGTGTTGCACAAACGGACTTTACTACCAAACCTTGGAACGACAGTGCCCTCATCACACCACATCATGCGGTCCGACGGCATTGGAATGAAACTGCACTCAGAGAACTCGCGCACAGGAACCAATGCTCCGTTTTCCAGTGCCATGCTGAGGACCGCATTAAAGGTAGTGCCTGTTACATTCTTCGTCAAGTCGGAGCATTAAACATATGATTTTGCAGGCGAACCAATGACATTGCCAGAACGCTACGCCTTCGCAACACATCGCTGTGGCCAAAAGTATCGGCAAGACCTATCTGATGTCATTGAGATTGCAATAGGCATGAAAGTCATGGTCACGGAAAATGTTCAGACTGACCTCGACATCACGAATGGCGCACGCGGTACCATTGTTGATGTTATCCTGAGTCCAGACGAGCCAATCATAACAGATGCGAAAGCAATTCAACAGCTGCACCATCTTCTGCTCTACATCCTGGTGAAGCTCGACCGCACGAAAGCCAAGCGTTTGACCAACTTGGACGAGTGCATAATACCAGTGGAACCTGTCACAAGAACGTATCGCATCAAGGTAGCCATTTATAACCGAAAAGAGAAGAAAGAGAAAATAGTGCAACGCAGCGTTAAACGGCGTCAATTTCCAATGACTGCTGCATACACATTCACAGACTATCGTTCTCAGGGCCAAACCATACCCAATGTCTTAGTTGACATAGCTACACCTCCAACGGGAGGGCTCAACCTCTTTAATCTTTATGTGGCGCTTTCACGGAGCTCTGGACGTGCCACAATTCGACTCCTTCGCGATTTCAACGACAAAGTGTTTCAAGCGGCACACTCACCAGAACTCCTCGCGGAGGATGACCGACTTGAGGAATTAGCCAAGAAGACAGAAGAGCAGTGGAAGGGAATGGGCCGTGATATTAGAACTCATGAAGCATAGATATTAGATAGTGCGCGACAGACTTGTTTGTACTGTAGATGTGGTTTGTTTGTAGTTATTGTCCAGATTGGATAGGGGCTTTACTTTCCCACGATTTATGGGGGCGATAGAGACCTTGTCAAGCAAGGTGATCACGTGACTGACTCCCTATCCAACTCCTTTGCTTTTGGCTAGCTCTTTGAACCGCCATGTCTTCGTTGCATCGTTCCGCTATCAGTGCGCGGATAGCCAAATTACCAGATCTACCACAGTCAGACGCAGATGAAGAATATAACGAGTCAGATGAAATCATAGATTCCTTTGGCTCGCTCTCATCTCCAGCCAAGATGGGGCCTCCACCCTCGTAAGCCTCGCGCAATGACCATCTTTCCATATTCCGATTAACGTCTCATTGTATAAGCGTATCTGCTACTCATGCGACGAGAATCCCCAATCCCGAGCATGCGCCAATTCACCCAGACGCGTATGGGGAGTACTTTACTCAGGCACTCCAAGTCGAACTCCCAACACGTGGCCTTGTCGTCCGTGCCTATCATACCCCTTTACGAGGTAGTGGTGTTATGATCATGCATCATGGCGCTGGGTACTCGGCGTTGAGCTTTGCATGTTTGGCCAAGGAACTGAATGAGATGGGTGGGAAGGATGTAGGTGTGTTGGCATTCGATGCACGGAGACACGGTGAGCGTCCTTTCCTACCTGAAATTTAGGCCGAGTTTGATGTATGCACCAGGAAAGACCGTTCCAATAGAGGGCCAATCGGATGAGAACCTATCGATGGACGTACTCGTAGATGATTTAGTTGCGCTCGTGCAAACGATTTTCAAGGATGTGGAGGCTGCCCCTGTGCTGATGGTGACCCTTTCTCATTTGTTATGACTCCTCTACAGGCATGTTTACCCTTCTTGTTCTTAATAGCTCGTGGGACATAGTATGGGTGGTTCAGTTGTTGTTCGCGCTAGTCCAAAACTCCAAGATCTCGGATACGTGGTCTCCGGTGTTGCTGTCCTTGATGTGGTAGAAGGTATGCTATTTATGTGCTTGTGTCTATTTTGTTCATCAATACCTTTGAAAGGCACCGCGATCGATGCATTGCCGCACATGCATGCACTTTTGGATTCCCGTCCAGAGGGCTTTCACAGCGAAGAGGATGCTATCGCGTGGCAGTAAGTGCCTTGCAAATTTACTTCTTCTTATGTTTGTGAATGTATTGAATGTATCCCGAGTCAGCCTGACCACACATGCGATCAACAACCCTGCCTCGGCGCGGATATCTGTACCCTCAATCCTCATCCCCCAGCAGTCCACTCTTACGGCTCTCACACGAGCGAATAAACCTTATGCCTTCCGATGGCGCACCCCACTTAAATCGACAGCACCATATTGGCACTGTACGTTGCACTCGCTCTTTCACCTCCCATCGCTTCACGTGCCTGATTGATGCACCCATATCTAGCATGGTTTGATTCTCTATCGACGCTCTTTTTGTCGGTTCGGACGGGTAGGCTGCTGATTCTGGCTGGCCGGGAACGTCTCGACACGACGCTCGAGATTGGGCATATGCAAGGCAAGTTTCAGCTCAAAGTAATGACTGGGAGGGGTAGGACGCATGTGGGGCATCTCGTGCACGAGGTGAGTATCACTTGGCGTAAACGAACGCGGTGGAGCTCATCGATGAATGGCATAGGATGATCCTGTAGAACTGGGGGAGCATCTGCGAGAATTTTGGGAGAGAAATCAGAGGATTGTAGTGAGGGGCAAAGTAATCAAACGGATTGGAGAAACATAGGAATCTTGGGGTATTCTGTACAATATATGGTGCATCGACGAGGTTTTCGAGAGCTTTGTGGACTCTCCATTAAGCGGTTTATTCGGGAAAAAAGTGAAAAGCACAGCCAGGCCTGATGGCGTAGTTGGTTATCGCATCTGTCTAACACACAGAAGGTCTCCTGTTCGAGCCAGGGTCAGGTCATTATTTTCCCCCTTTTTCCCATCAAGACGATTTCTAAAAATACTGTCGAAAAGCTTTATGTTACAACATCAAGCTCAAGCTGACAGGCAACAAATCTACCTTTACGCAGGAAGATGGTACATATATTTCTACACTCTATTACACACACAACACCTCGTTTGAACAAAAAGCTGCCAAGGGGTAAGGGTATGCACAATTAACACCATTAATAGTCCACGTTTAAAACGCTGTCGTCGAATCGACCTCGATGGTTGGCACAATCGACGCAATGAACTTGAGGAAGACAACGAGATAAAAGTCCACGCGCATGCCTTCAACTTCGTCGTCCTCAGCTCCCACACCGACGTTCTTGTCGTCCTTGCTTGATTTGCGTCCAAATATCCACTTTTTCTTTCCTTCCTTTCCGTCCTTCTTACGCGCCGCGAGTTGTTCTTCGACGACACCTACGTTCATGCGCTCAATGACTTTCTTCATCACGCTTGCGTGTTTGCATGGGTGGACCGAGGCTGCTTGGAGGGTAACGGAGTGCGGGAATGCCTCGATGGTGACTGTCTTGAGCGCGTGATCAGCTGAGACATCCTGGAAGATCTGAGACGGCGTGAGAGGGGTGCGATTCTACGATGCCATAACATGTCAGTCAGCGACGTCTTCTCCGACAAAGGACGCACCTCATCATAGCCGATCAGCCAGATCCGCGGGGTCTGGTAGTATTTATCATATGTGATCATCACGTCATAGGTCCGTACTTGCAGTAGATTGCCTTTTGCAACTTCGATCTGGCTGAGGAAGGATGTCAGGATGGCCAGCGTGAGGATACATCAAAAGTGGTACTCGCCTTGCATCGATAACGCCCCCCGATCCAACCACCTTTGGCGCCGCAGTCGCCTCATCCACACCCTCCTCCAAATCTTCCTCCTCCATGTCTGGGATGTCATCCAGATCAGGCGTCTCACTCGCCGTCGCACCTGTCGTCGAAGTAATCGACACGTTGCCTATCGCACGCGCAAGGTCATGCTCTCCATCTACATCCAGATCTGGGATATCGTCGATCTCGCCTGGGTTCGCCGCTGAGTCGACGGCCGGTTTCCGGCCAGCGTGCGTCTCGACCCACTCGTCCGCTGCACCGCTGGATGCATCGCCAAAGTTGAGCAGACGTTCGGCGTCCTCGTCAGCGTCGGTGTAGGCGAGAGAGGTAGCTCTACGGAGACAAGGTACGCCGCGGGTGACGAGGTACTGCCTGTCGATGGGGAGGTAGTCACGGGCTTTGGACGCGTCGCCGCGTTCCCTGATCGCACGTTCAGTTTTATCAACAAATTCTGCCAGTGAATCTGGAGAGATAGAGATAGAGACGGAGACTTACCATGTCCAGACAGGGAACTTGTACGAGAGGAAATCGCCCGCGGCGACGAACTCTTCTGTAGTCGATGTCAGACTCGAGATGGATGGACGTACGAGCGAGACAGAGCGCACCTGGGTTTATCCTGCCATGTTCTTTGAACTTGCTTTCCTTGAGTACCTACGAGATAAGGTCAGCTGTCAGAATAGATGTGAAGATACGAGGCAAGGCACAGGGCTGAGGTAGTCGCGCACGGCCCAATATTGTTGCTGAAGATGAGGTGAGCAAATTTCAGACAACATCGAAGAGAAAACTTGCCTGGATTGCGTGCATTTTGCGAGGGATGAGCTGGTTGAGTCCAAGGAAACGGGCTCTTCAAAACGTTGCCACAATCAGACCCTACACCAATCGATCTCTCCTAATCAGGAAACCACGTGGCAACCTATAATAAGCGGGTCCCAACACTCAAAGCCAAGTACTCTCACCGAGCTCCCAATCCCAAAGGACCGTAGTACAGTATGCTTAATAACGGTTCTAAGTATTGTTTCCATTTGTCCAAAGTGTGGAGAGAGGCGCAAGGTCTTGAGTTATCACCACCCTTTTAGGTCTCATCTGGTTGCTCGGGCATCAGAGAAGAACTGTCTTGAAGCTTGATCCGGCGTGCCGGTTGCCTTATTCTCCCTGGTGAATGTTCGTGCTGGTATGATACTTGCATGTGATTCCGTCTTAATCCTGCAGGGCCCATGTTCTTCCGCCCCGAGTCACTCGACCTTTCTCAAATCTCATCGGTAGCATATATATGCTCCCTCATGTTTGGCAACCAAAACGCTGGAAATGACCTTGAACGTTAACAATCATTCGATGCTTCATTGTTTTAGTCAACTAGGGAAAGACTAAATACGTTGTCGAGTTTCAGACTGCCATTAGTAGGCCAACAAACCCGCGTGCGAAGACCAGCCTTGTCGCCATAGATCATCCAGGTATATAAGTCACAGTACCGGGGTATCCCTACTCCTTGGCACGTTTTCGCTTCTTCTCCTTTTTATCCTCTGGTTTCGGAGCACCATTGTCATCCTCGGTACCAACTTTTGCTTCCCTCTTGCGCTTCTTGCCGCTCGATGGTGTTGCCAAAGTGGCCGATTCCTTTACTTCAGTAATAGCGGGTGTAGTCTCTGTACCATGCGAGTCCTTGGTGCTCTTTTTTGTCCTTTTGGGGTCACCGTTCGCAACTGCGGCATCCCCCTTTTCACCTTCCTTCTTCCGCTTCTTCGATTTTTTCTCCGAATCCTTGTTTTGCAATGGTTCCGTCACTGGTTCCACCGGTGGTGCAGTGGGCTCATCTGGAGTTTTCTCATACTTGCGCTTTTTCTTTTCCTTTTTCTTCTCCTTCACTTCCTTGGTGTCGCTTGGTGGTTCTGAGTCCACCTTGGGAACATCGGTACATGGAATCTTATCTTTCGACTTTTTCTTTCTCTTTCCGACAGATTTTTCCTCGACCACCATTGTTGATTCGTCTCCGACAGGTTGCTCGTCCTTGTCCTTTTTCTTCTTCCCCTTCCTTGAATCCTTGCCCATTGTTTGCGTGGTCACATCCGTCTTAGCGTCTCCCGGAGATGGAGACTCGCCCTTAGAATGTTTCTTTTTCTTCTTCTCCTTCGAGTCGTCGCTCTTAGCCTGTGATTCTTCGGCGGTAGTAGCTTGTTCGCCCTTCGCGTTTTTTCTTTTCTTCTTCTTCTCAGTGACGTCCAATGCCTTTTCAGGGGACGACAGTGGAGGTGCGGTCGTTTGCTCCACCACACCCGACTCGTTGGCCTAATGACAAGTGAGACCATGACCTCACATGTATATATGCGCTTTACCTTGACATCTCCGTACGCCTCCTTTGCTTCGGGTTTCGACTTTAACTTTTTATCCCTATGCTTCTTCTCCTTTTTGGGTTTTTCAGAGGACGGACTGGGTCCACTTTGTTCATTTTTCGTGGGCAAGGATGCTGGAGCAGCGTCCAGACTCGGTAGGGGTGCGGATGAGGATGCATCGATAATCGCATTTTTAGCTTTGGAGGGGGTGTCGTTGAGAGGCGTGGTTACAGGAGACATTCGTTGAGGAGTACCGAGCAGTGTACCGTTGGCGCCTGTCCCTTTGTTGCACGGTCGTCCTCCACCCTGGTACCCGCCACGGCCTTGGAAGCCACCCCTATCGTTACCTCTGCCTCCTCCCCGGAAGCCACCCCAGCCTCCACGTCCCCCGTGTGCGTTGTCATTTCCGTTCCCATTGGCATTATTGCCGGTATCAATACCATCCCCCTTGTTCTAGTTCAATATGTCCAGACGTCAGATTCGGAAAGTAAAACCAGAGTATCACAGGGCACGTACATGTTTTGGTCCGTTATACAGACTCTTTTGATACTTTTCCGCCTCCGAGACACACGATGTATGCGATCTGTATTCGGCGGGCGTTTTAAATGTGACAGAGCAATCGATACAGTCAAAGCCAGCATGGCATCGCCCGTGGTGTTGGTCCAGCTTGGGCTTTTTAATCACCTCAGTGCAGGCTGTGGGATGCGTTGGTCAAGTCCGACATGGGATGTATGCGCATGAATCGAACATGGGACTGACCTTGACATCTGGATGGGCCGTAGGTGCGATCAGGAGATATTCGTGAGTGAATATGCGGACTTGAGAGGCCAGAGGAATAACGTACTGGAATGAAACCATTGGACGCGTTTTACAGTGAAAATTTGTATGTACAGCGATTGGGTACTCGCATGAGACCTCAGTGACGCCGCCTGTAGGTCCGCTTCCAGTCGATCAAGTGAGGAACGTCTTCAAGGTCGAGCTCAAGACAAATGACATGCGCCTCGCAAACAATCGGGACACGTGACCGAGGTATCTTCCGACCCTTCTTCCGCCAGTAACTATTAGATGGCCCTCATTTTCAATTTCCTAGATTCATAGGCGGATTGGATAAGACTAGCTCGCTCTGCCTTAAAAATACGCTAACGGATATCGGTTTAGCGAAGGAAAAATGCCTAGGCCGCGGTGCCGTTCTCTCAGAGTGGAAGGTGAGTGTGGGCCCAATCCTATTGGTATTGAGTGGCGTGCCGTTAATACCCGTCTGTGTGCCAACCTACTAGCAACCATACTCCGAACCTCCTCACCAGAGGCAGATTTCTATTCATTGGATTGTTTAGCTGGCGCAACTTGGGACCAACGAGTCCCCGATCCCTGTGATCTCATTTGGATGGACTCTATTTAGGAAGTGGTCAATATCACATATGCGATCGTACTACCCCTCAAATACTCGCCATCTAGGCGCAGGTATTCAACCCTGGAGAGCAGTCAAACCTGCGGTGGCAACTCTCCTGTCGAAGAATCTAGAGCGGCGATGTGGAACGCTGATGCGATGATGAAGCTGAGCAAGCTCGTAAAACAAGCTCGCAAAATCAGCTCTATGTACATATGAGGATCAGACTAGTCCGGTGACCAGCCCGCTTTGAGGTTGCCGGGGTGCGCAGCAACCTCGTTGACTGGGTCTGGTCACCAGACTAGGATCAGACACGCCGTACACGGATCACGGATGGAGATTGAAAGGTATGTGATAACAGCTTGAAACTTGTGCAACAGGACATCATCCTTTACCCCTTCTTTGGGTATTCCGCCATCGCGTACTACACAATCTGCCATATATGGCGGGGACGCGTCCGGCTGGCGAGCAGCGCCGCAGGCCCGCAGTTCTGCGGTGGCGCTTGTGGATTTGTGCCGTCGTGGCGTGAAAGTATCATTGCGTCTTGTACCCATCCATCATATCGACCACCATCACCGCTCAAGTCTTGCGACACCATCGGGAGAGTCTGCGCCCGTGTATCTCTGCAGGTTTTATTGCTGCATTCAGTACCTTCGATCAGACCCAGCACTGCCCAGAGCCATCTATGGCGTCTATTCCGCGCCAAGCGTTCAAGTGCAAGGAAATTCATCATTAATCATGATAGAATCTAAATCAGTACAGTGTGTGGCTGCTTACTGAACATCACAAGGGCGATATATTAACAGCCTCTTCTTTGCCGCGCGCCTCTGAGCTGAATCGGACAAAGACTGCTCCTCACACTGTTCCCCGATCGTCACCCCAGTGGACGGTTCTTATCCGATTCTTGTCCATGGGGACACAGGTAAAGGACACTTTCCACAGGGAAAACATGTTTTATAGACGAACTGTCCATCCTAACTGTACTACATAATGCAACCAAGATATATATTTGCAAGTACGAGCATATTGTAAATGTAAATCCGAAAAGTGGGGGTAATATGATCAAAAGAGGTCCTCCAAAGCAGTACACGAACCACCATCCCAACCCGTCCTACGGTTTTCCGAACCTGACAACCCACGTCTCCTTGCATGCCTCCGCCCCAGGCAGGTGTCGCTTCTTCTCGAACTCCTCATCCCGCTCAAGTCCCTTGAATGCCGTCGTCTCACCCAACCAATCAATCCTCTTCAGACGCATATGCTTCTTCTCCTTGTCCTTTCCATGCCTTGCCTTGGCTGCTTTCTCGATCGTCTCTTTCTTCGACTTGTCGTGCACGACGATCCCCCATTCTGAATCAGCGATCGGCTCCTGCAGCATCGCATGCAAACCCTCAAGGATGGTACCACACGTCACAACTGATCCGGTCGGCGCTCGGATGTCGACCGTCCAAGGAAAGGCTTTGGAGATGATACGGACGTCGTAGGTGGGCTGCGCGAATACGGGCTGGAGCGCGACCTGTTGATACGTCGAGAGCAGCATGCCTTCTCGCGCCGGTTTGCGAAGATCATAGCGAATGTTGGTCGAGTCTGCCGCGAGGGCGGGATTGAGGTGCGGATGCTTTGGTTGCTTGTGATCCGCTGTCGTCGGTGCGCAATGTGCATGGGGAGAATGTGTGAAAAAAGGAGGAAAACGAAGGGATAAGAAAGTGAGACGTACGGACATGCCATCCGGATGGTTTTTGATGATATGGGTCGGGGTGCTGAGGTGGGAGATAGACGTGGGGATTGTATGGGGTTGGGTACCACTGTGGGTTCCGGTTCCAGTAGTTTGGATCCATGCTCATAGCTGCGTTCAGGGTGCGAGGAGAATGGGAATGTGCAGTAGTTGCCGATGTCCGTGCTTATATAGTCCCGGTGAGCGCTGAGACCTTCGAGTACTGATGATGAGAAAACTAAATCGGTCAGACTCCGCGCATAAGCCACGCGCGCCTAGCTTATCGCGGAAGATCATTGAAATATTGATATATTTCACTCGGATGAGTCGATGTGACACAGATTAGAGTCATACGCTTCATTTTCAATACACCGACTCGAGAAGGGCTGTGCCTCTTCTCCTTGGATAATGCAAGGTGCAGGCGCCCAGGTTGCTTACCAGACACAATTTTTTCTCGGTCCGCATGGGGGCCGCAAAGACCACTTTATTCAATGTTTGCTCCGATGCAATTTGACAAACGAATCGCACAGCCACTGAAGAACCTTCAACACAAACTGTCATGGCAAGTCATGACAGACCTTCCGATGAAGAGACCCCCCTTCTTCAGGCAAAGATCAAGACACCTTTACCATGGAATCAGATAAATCTTGTCTTACTTTCCTTGGTCACCGAGCCACTCTCGTCGGCATACGTCTTTCCTTATATCAATCAGGTCCGTCAAGTTGCTCTCGGACCCGCGTGCATCTGACGATGACATATTCCGGTCTCTCTGGATCAAAAAAGCTCATTGGCGAGCTCGGTGTAACCGGAGGAGACGACCGCAAGATCGGTTATTATGCTGGTCTCATCGTGCGTGCGCAACTCGTTCACACAGATCTTGCCATACCCACCTCTTCATAGGAGTCCCTGTTTTTTGTTACACAGGCATTAACTACATGGCATTGGAGTCGGTTGTCTGATTTCATCGGCCGCCGACCCGTTGTTTTACTTGGTCTGCTTGGCCTCAGTGTATCCAATCTTTGCTTTGGTTTATCGCGGACGCTGGGCACCCTCATCATCAGGTGGGCAAAATAGATGCATTGTCGGAAGGTTGGCTGAAAGGATGGCCAAGCCGGTGTATCGCCGGTGTTCTCAATGGCAACGTTGGCGTGATGAAGAGCATACTCGGTGATCTCTCCGACCATACTAATTTGGCCCAAGTCTTTTCCAAAGTACCGCCGATTTTTGCCGCTGGGATTACAATCGGGTACGTTTGACCATACTAACGAGTGTAGGGCCATTCTGAGACTCACGACGCCGTTTAGTCCGCTATATGGCGGTGCACTCGCAAAGCCGCAAGAGCGGTGGCCCCATATTTTTCGTGGTGGATTTTGGGAATCGTACCCATACTTTCTTCCATCACTCGTAACGGCGTCCTTCACATTGATGATATTTTTCATCTGTGCGGCATTCATGAAGGAGGTATGTATCCCAATCTTTACATGGACTAGGAATCATACTTTCTTCACTCAAGTCTTTACCATCAAAAGCTGGAGCAAGACCTCGATCAGAAAGGCCTACAGTCGAGAATGCCCCAGAGAACACATTCGTGGAACGACCAATCCCAATGCTGACCCTCATGACAACGTACTCTGTGATGATACCTATCGCCAATTTTGGAACATTGGCACTTGTAGAACTCGCTGCCTATATTCTTTTGCCCTTGTTTTATTCGTCGCCAATCGAGATCGGTGGTCTTGGATTCGACCCACCCACTATCGGCACATATATGGGAATATTCGGGATCGCAAACGGCGTTGTACAGGTTTTGTTCGCTGCAAGGATTATAGAGTGGCTCGGACCCAAACGATTATTTTGCTGGGCCGTCTTATGGTTTTATCCGTTGATCCTCATTTTCCCCATTATCAGTGCCGTCGTTGTAGCAGAAGCAAAAGTTGGGCCTATAACCTGGATCCTCGTTGTTATCCAACTTCTCTTGATGGTTCTCATGGAGCTATCTTACAGTGAGTTTGATCAGCCTCCGTGCCAATGCCTGAATTCACCTTGGCTCTCAGGTGTCATCACTATGTTCACCACGAGAGCAGCTCCTAACAAACAATCACTTGGCTCGACCAACGGGCTGAGTTTGAGTCTGGCAGCGGTTGCGCGTGCGATTGCCCCCGCAATGACGACCTCATTATTCGCCTTTTCTAAGGAATACAATGTCTTGGGCGGCAACTTGGTGTATGTCATCTTGGCAATGCTAGTCACGGTCTTGGTTTTGCTGTCACGTCGTTTGCCAGACTGGATCGACGAGGAGTAGGGACTCAACAGCAACAACCTAGTTCACATCATATTATTCCTCGGTAGAGTGTCGCACAGTAACCCGCATTATCAATTCACAGGATAATGGCACAAGTCTGGGCGACTTGTAGTGCAAACAAGATAAATGGTGCATGGTGTTCCCTTCTGCCATCACATTTTCGTTTTCATAGAATACATTGACATCATTGCGCATCATTGTCAACAATGCTGTGGCACACGAACTGAACAGTACTGTCGTCGAGGGCACCACCGAGTCTGAAGAAGCTCGGAACCAATTTGAAGTGAACTTCTGGGCCCTGGCCCAGGTGCCGTTCGGACCAGTTGCGAGGCGCGTGCTTGCATCAGTCTGACGGATCGGCGTCACTGATCATGATGTCATCGGCATCAGGAAATCGGTGATGGTCTGCTCAACCATTAGATACCTTTATCTTATTTATAAACACCACACTCTAAATCATTATGATACACACTCTGACCAACTGATATATCCAATGGGAGGGTTGCTGAG